>NW_017984566.1:36034-77948 GCF_000340665.2 Cajanus cajan | reverse complement strand
TATATATATATATATATATATATCCCAACCACAATTATAATTAAAAGAATAATATAAAAATAAACAGTTATAGTAAAACACATATTTTCTCCAAATATTTATTATAAAAAAATATCATAAAGCTATATATTTCTCTAATAAATATTATACAAAATAACTTTTACAAATATTTATTACTTAATTAAAATATTCATAATTATTAAAAGTACCGCAATATATTTTATAAAACTCTTTAATTAATTAAAACAATTATAAGAAAAAAAATTATAATAAATATAAAAATAAGTAATAATGAAAAATTATATTAGTAGAAAATATGAACTGTTACATAAATTATTTTTAATTGAGCCCCAAGAATTTTTAAAATCTTCATAAATTATCATTTTTTTGTCGGATTCAATTCGACAACAACTAGTCTTAACGACATACTTTTTTAGTTTAAAAATTAAATTAAAAAATATAGTTTAGAGATTTATTTGAAAACCTCTAAATAATTTAAGACCTACTTAGTAATTTAACTTGTTATTTTTAAGACAGATTAATGTTATCAATGTCGAATGAGAGATTAGAAACACTTTCAACAGAAAAAACAACTTTCATCAGAAACAAAATACCAACATTTATAAACAAAATTTTCATGGAGGAAAAAAAATGGATACAATAAATAGAGGAAATATCTCAAAATAGAGGTTCTTATGATGGTGGTAGTTTGATAATAGCAATGATATGGAGCAATAGTTAGCTGTGGAACATGGGTTGATGGGTGTTTCTACGAATTAGAGAAGTAGATGAAAGGATAATTTGAAGCATATTGATTAGTTTTATCTACCCTTCGAATCCGAGAATGGTTAGTAGCATAGGTCGCTAATGTCTTCCGGTAGTATTTGAAAATAAGGTGTTGAAAGAAGTGTAGAAGGACCAATATATCATGCAATAGAATAATATTGCTCTTCTTTTTTGGAGAGAGAATAATATTGCTATGAAAATAATACATAACTAGAATTTTAATTTATGAGCAAGATGTTTATTATATATAATTAAAATTTATTATGTTATGTAAATAAATAATAAGTTTGAAATATAAATTATATATAAAATTGCATTTTCAACTAGGTGGCGATGTTTATGTTCAGACAGGCCATTATGTTGGGGAGTGTATAAGGAGTGGTTAAGTGGGAAATGCCATGTTTTTGTAGAAAAGATTTTAGTTTGATAAATTCACCACCATTGCCACTATATAAGGTTTTAATCTTGCAATCAAATTGGTTTTTGACTAAGGACTTAAAAATAGGGAAGATGACTGATACATCAATTTTAACTTAATGGGATATAGCCATACATATTTAGAAAAGTGATCAATAAAATGGACATAATAAAAATTTCCATTTATTGATTCAATGGAGGTGGGCCCTCAAACATCATAGAAAATTATTTCAAGAGGCCTAGTACTAGACAAAGTTGACTTAAAAAATAGAATTTGATGAATTTTATTTGACAAATAATCTGAACATGTGAGAGACGCATGAGTAAATTTGAAGGGAAAGATGTGTTTGAGAACTTGAAGGTGAGTATGACCAAAATGATTGTGTCATAATTGTATGGAAGGATGACTACGGACATAATGAAGTTTTGGAGAAGATGAAGGGAGTTGCAACTTGTACAGGTCTTCTTCAGTCTTTCCTTGCAGAAGAACCACTCTTGTTGTCAGGCTCTTTACCTCAAAGTGCCAAGGGAAAAATTCAACAAAACTGAGTTAGTCTTACATAGTTGAGAAATAGAAATAAGATTTTGAGTGGCAGATGGGACATGCAAGATATTGGAAAGACGAAGAGAGATGTTGGGTGTGACAAGATTAGTTGAACCAAAGTGTTTAATGAAAAGAACCTTAGAATTGGCAACATGTAGTTGATCTGAGCCAGAGATTAAGATTTGCTTCTGAATTCCAGGTGAATTCGTTCCTTAATTCTTTGTGAATAATTGTAAATCTTGAGTAGGTTTCTCAAGTGGTAAGGAATTCTTGTAGTGGGTTTCTACAAGGGGTGCTTTCTTGGGGTCAAGAAAGTGGTTATCTTGAATGTAGGAGTGTATGCATGTGTAGTATGCTTGTAAAACTTCTTCATTAAGATAGTGGAATAAATCTTGATCAGGTTATGATTGAGGACTGGATGTAGGTCACATGTGGAGTGACTGAACCAGGATAAAAGACTTGTGCAATCTTCTCTTACCCTTATTCTTTACTTTGAGTATTCTTGATTAACATGTTTGTATACAACATTGTGTTAGACTGAATCAAAGTATTGCATATTGATTGCTCCTAACTTTGAATCTTATTAATGATTAATCAAGAAAGCATATAGGATTCATTCTTCATTAACAAGTCATTAAGAAACTTCTTTGAAAATTCATATTAGAAAAGTTTGAATTGAAATAAAGATCCTAAGAACTCTGAAAATTTTTAAAGTGTCATAGAATCCAATTCGCCCCCCTCTTGGATTGAGCCATTCTTTTCCAACAGATAATTCATGGTTTCTTGACTCTGGAGCCTCTCACCATGTGACAAATGATATTAATTGTCTTTTCATCTCTAGCAATGTTTCAACTAGGTGGCGATGTTTATGTTCAGACAGGCCATTATGTTGGGGAGTGTATAAGGAGTGGTTAAGTGGGAAATGCCATGTTTTTGTAGAAAAGATTTTAGTTTGATAAATTCACCACCATTGCCACTATATAAGGTTTTAATCTTGCAATCTATAAATTATATTTTAAATTTATGATAAATAATTTATATTGAAATAAAAATACTTTTATTTATTGATGACTTATTTCAAAATATTAATATTTAATTCATAAATAATTAAGATAAATAAAAAGTAAATTTGATAAGAAGTTAAAAAAATTACAAATCCTATTTTTTTTAAAAAAATTCTTAAAAACTTTATCGTGCAAAAAAAATGTTTGTATTTAATATATAAGAGCTGATTATAGAAAATAAAATAGTTTTGAATCATTGGAATAATTTAATTTACAGATTTCTAAAGTGAGGTGATGCACTTTAGAGAATAAAATGTGCTCACAATTGTTGATTATAAAATTAAATAGTTAAGATTTGTGACAAAATCAAATTCTTATAAAATAAAATCTAAAATTAATTATAATATCAACTGTTAATTTTTTAATCAATATTTATTATTGCACTTTATTCTCTAAAGTGTAATTTCTCACTTTAGAGGAACTAAATCCTTAATTTAGTGAGAGATTGAAATATTGTGCATGAGATGTTAATTCAGATTAAAATTTCAATATGTAACAAAAGCAAAATCATACTCCTTTCATCTCATAATAAGTATTGTCTAAAGTTACTTAATTTATATAGACTAAGAAAAATTAATAAAAAAATAAAAAAAAAATAATGATTTTACAAAATTATCCTTATGATTAATGCGTTTTGTTAGAAATAATGCAATACAAAAAACATTTTCTTCTAAAAGTGTTCACGGTAGGGATGGCAAATAAACTCGTACCCGTGAGTAATACTCGAACCCGTCTCGACTTTGACAGGGAATACCCGATTTAACCGGGTACATGTACGGGTACGGGTAAAACTCGATATGTTAAACCGTGTACGGGTACGGGTATATACATACCCGTCCCGTACCCGTACTCATTCCCGATTGAATTATTTTAAAAAAATTAATATTTTACTACGTGTAATTTTTTGTTATAATATGAAACATTTATAGTTTTTAATTATTAAGAAATCTCTTGATTAAAATGAGATATAGAATCAATTTAATTATAATTATAATATAATGAAAAAATAATTTAAAAATATTATGTATTTTTTTGTAAAATAATAATAATAATAATTTTTACGGGTACGGGTATACCCGATACTCGACTGGGACGGGGATGGGGACGGAAACTACATACCCGGCAGGTACGAGTACGGGTACGGGGATGTGTTTGAGTCACGGGGACGGGAATGGGTATCATGAAACCCATACTCGACCAGCCCTGTTGCCATCCCTATTCACGGTGTGATTTGATTTGATTTTTGTCTTAAAAAACCACCAAAACTAAAGAAAATTAAGTTTAGTTTAGTTTGGTTCGATTTGAATGAATTATGAAATCCAAACAAAACCAAACTAATCTTTGGGATTTGGTTTGATTTGGTTTTTGCGATTTTTAAAATTTATTATTGAAAATCAAATAAAAATATATAATATTATGTTAATTGTTTAAGAATGTACTTAAAAAATAAAAACTAAAAATATACAAATACTAAACATTTTGGTCACTTAATGTATTTTTATCTTATTATTTTAGTAAAAATAATTTTTAATATAACTTTAATTATCATATTAAATATTTTTCTCATATATATAGGTTTTCATTTTAAAAAAAATAATTTTAAATGTTATAAATAATTCATAGTTTTTTATTCTAAAATTTAGTTAGTAGCTTATAAAGAGAAAAACACATTTAGTGATTTACAATTATATAAATACACCTTTTATGTTACGTGTCAATTTTGTAAATAAGCGTGATTTAGTTTGATTTGAAGCTAATTTGTTGTTTTGCATTTGTTTTTGATTTCTTTGATCAACAGTTAGCAACTTTTTATTTGGGTTGATTTGGTTTTGAATACTTCTACTTCTTACACAATATTATTAAAGGTATAAATAAAAAAAAAGTGATAATTAATATTATATTGAAAAGTTAACATATCACTTATTTTGTAACTTAATTTGTCTTCTAATGTGACACTATTTGTTTTTAGTGACATTTATTTTTCCTAGGTTATGTTTTAAACAACTATTGAAAGTCTACAAGTTATTCTCTATATATATATATATGGTATTGAAATATTTTTTTTAGTAAAAAGTAATTGCAATGGAAACCAAACTTATTCACATTTCAACCTTTTCTACCACCAAATAGGCTAACTCTACTAGTGTAAATAATTGTTGTTATACAAGTATCCAACTAAAAGTCAAATTTAACATGATATAGTGAACTTATTTGCATCATGTTCGCTATACGTTACCTTATATAATATTTTAGTATAAATATAATGACTCATCATAGTTTCTATATTGTACAACACAATAACTATCTTTAACTCATATATTGGAATAAGTATAACATCACATACAATAGTTCTACATATGTAAATATAAATAGAGTTAATCATCTATACACTGCCGGTGTAAAGTTTTTTGCACTGACAACCAATCATATCTTTTAAAGTTGCTTATTTTATTATTATTTAATTAAATAAGCAACTGACATGACACTATTAAAATATATGATTGGTTGCTAGTATAAAAGAACTTTACACTGACAGTGTATAGGTGATTAATTCATATAAATATATACAACTAAGTTATCAGCCAAGCAACTATAACTATCTACACAAAATCCACCTCCAATAGGTAGTCAACAAAACATCTAGCTCCAAATGCCACTGTGTGGCCTCTATTTCGACGCTCCAGTCCTATCCTTGTTGTAGACACCTAATTTCATCTAGGACACGTAAACAAGGAAATGAACTTTTAGAATAAGAAAAAGGAGTTTTCGAAGGCCCCAATATAATAGAATAGACTAGTAAGATGTCAAAAGGCCCAAAAACCAAAAGAATGAATAGGAGCTCGAAACGGGTCATTTCCAATCTGGAATGGGCCATTCCAAACGACTAAAAAAGGCCTGAAATCCTTAGGTCAAAATGGGACGTTACCAATCTATAATAGACCGTTTTGACCTAGATTGTTACGAGTTAGTTTTAAATCCAGAATGGACCATTCTAAATTCAAAAATTGCTCATAACAAACTAGCCCGGAATGCTCCATTCTGGCGATTGGAACGGTCCATTCTGATTAAGTCTGACATCTATAAATACGAGCCTCATGCACAGTGCTTCGAGACCAAAAAAATTGCCTTATGGAGTTCCATACAATTTGAATTTCTCTCTCTCTCTTATTCTCCTTGTATTTCTTGAGAGTTGTGAGGCATATTGTGGTGTGAAAGGCAGCCAAAAAGTGCCTCAAGACCACAGCATTCAAAGTATTTCTAAAAGCTTGTTCAAAGAGGTACTTTCATCAAATCCTTTCTTCATTATCTACTTTGTGACACCCTTTACCCCAACATACATATACAATACTCAACAAAACTGAGTTAGTCTTACATAGTTGAGAAATAGAAATAAGATTTTGAGTGGCAGATGGGACATGCAAGATATTGGAAAGACGAAGAGAGATGTTGGGTGTGACAAGATTAGTTGAACCAAAGTGTTTAATGAGCAACATCATGTCGTGTTAAGGACAGATACTGAAGAGACCCAATAAGTAGATGAAACTCATGCACATCACAAGATGGGGTGTCACTACAGTTGGAAAGATTTACCGAAGTAGACATTGGTGTAGTAATTGGCTTGGCATCATGCATGTTGTGTTTGTGTAGCAGATCACGAATGTAGTGATGCTGGGTGAGGAAAAGACCATCCGGTGTAAGGATCAATTCAATACCAAGAAAGTGACTTGGTGATCCAAGATCCTTAAGAGAAAATTGGTGGCCAAGTGATAACTTGAATGAATTAAGAAATGGGGGATCATTACCTTTGAGCAAAAGGTCATCAACATATATGAGAAAGTAAGCCAATACAGAACCTCAACGATACACAAATAAGGATGTGTCAGATTGTGAGTTGGTGAATTCAACACTGAACAAAAATTATTTTAGAGCAAGGAACCAGGCCTGAGGGGCTTGTTTAAGGCCATATAATGCTTTGCGAAGCTTGCACAGATGATCAAGAAACTAAGGATGAATGAAGCCAGGTGGTTGATACATGTAAATATCCTCCTCAATAGTGTCATGAAGAAATGCATTTTTGACGTCCATTTGAGACAAGGGCCAGTGTTTCGAGAGAGCCACACATAAGACCAACTTGATTTTTTGGGGCTTGATGATAGGGCTGAATGTATCAATGTATTCAACACCAGGTCGTTGATGAAATCCTTTAGCCACTAAACGGGCTTTGTAACGAGCAATGGAACCATTACTACACTAAATTCATCAAACATGGCGACTTTCCATTCAAGGACTTTAAGTGCCTAAGTAAGGAAACAAGGTTCAACAGGTTCTAGCATTGGATATTTGGTGGCTATATTAATTTGTTTAGGTTTAAAAATCTCATTTTTAAAAGGTGTAATCATGGAATGGGTTGAATGGGGATGCAATTTATCTGCAAGAAAATGATTATCAAAAGAAGTGGGCAAGTTGCAATCCGTTGACTCAAGAGTGATGAAGTTAGAAGGGGTTGGACATGTAGAAAGTGGACTTGATAAGGTTGGTGGGATGATAGGATTTGGTGAACTTGACTGGATAATAGAGGAATTAGAGACTTGGTAGTGGAGTGGTATGATCTAAAATTGGAGTTTTGGGTTGGACAGTGGGTTGTGAGACATGAGTGGGACCTAAAGGAGATTGAGTTATTTGTGTGGTGATAGTATTTGGGCTAGATATAAGAAAGGAAGGTTGTTGCACATAGGTGGTAAGAGAGAAGGAAGTAAATTTGGTGGCTAAGGGAAAATTTGTTTCGACAAACTGAACATGATGGAAGGTATAGACCTTTTGTGAGGGTGGATGAAAGCAGAGATAGGCACTTTGTGTATTGCTATATCTAATGAAGACACGATTTTGGTTGAAGTTTATTTGTGGTGTATGGTGCAAGCCATGGAAAACACAAGCATCCAAAGACTCGCAACTTTGAGTAGTTTGGGGGTGATTGAAATAAAGTTTTGAAGGGTGCTTTCATTTTGAGGATAAGGGTGGGCATATGATTTATTAAATAGGCTGTAGTTTGTAATGCATGACCAAAAGGTGAGTGGTAGTGATGCATGATGAAAAAGGGTACGGGCAGTTTCAACTAGGTGGCGATGTTTATGTTCAGACAGGCCATTATGTTGGGGAGTGTATAAGGAGTGGTTAAGTGGGAAATGCCATGTTTTTGTAGAAAAGATTTTAGTTTGATAAATTCACCACCATTGCCACTATATAAGGTTTTAATCTTGCAATCAAATTGGTTTTTGACTAAGGACTTAAAAATAGGGAAGATGACTGATACATCAATTTTAACTTAATGGGATATAGCCATACATATTTAGAAAAGTGATCAATAAAATGGACATAATAAAAATTTCCATTTATTGATTCAATGGAGGTGGGCCCTCAAACATCATAGAAAATTATTTCAAGAGGCCTAGTACTAGACAAAGTTGACTTAAAAAATAGAATTTGATGAATTTTATTTGACAAATAATCTGAACATGTGAGAGACGCATGAGTAAATTTGAAGGGAAAGATGTGTTTGAGAACTTGAAGGTGAGTATGACCAAAATGATTGTGTCATAATTGTATGGAAGGATGACTACGGACATAATGAAGTTTTGGAGAAGATGAAGGGAGTTGCAACTTGTACAGGTCTTCTTCAGTCTTTCCTTGCAGAAGAACCACTCTTGTTGTCAGGCTCTTTACCTCAAAGTGCCAAGGGAAAAATTCAACAAAACTGAGTTAGTCTTACATAGTTGAGAAATAGAAATAAGATTTTGAGTGGCAGATGGGACATGCAAGATATTGGAAAGACGAAGAGAGATGTTGGGTGTGACAAGATTAGTTGAACCAAAGTGTTTAATGAAAAGAACCTTAGAATTGGCAACATGTAGTTGATCTGAATAGTCTCGTATATGTAATGCACGTACCTTGGTGTGATTTAAGGTTGCTTTGGGGCCTTAGGCCTGAGGTGAGGTGTAATATGATCAGATAACGGATCTCATCTGGGGCGAGATCCTCGAGAATCAGTTATGATTCACCTACATACTGAGCTGATGTCACGCGGCGCGCGTCCGAGGTCGGCTTGCATTGTGGTGCCGAGCTTGGAGCTCAATTTCGTAGTACGGGCAGTACACTAGCCCCCCGAGCTCCGAAGACCGTTGGTCGAGGAGTTAATGCTGAGCTCGTTGGGGAAAGTGGCTTTTCACATGTGTCGCGACCGTTCATTTCCTAGGAATGCGCAAGTGACGTGCCATGGGAAATGAAGGTTATGCAATGATGAATTTGCAATTAATTGTGCTGTCAGGCGTGCCCTTGAGTTGACACGTGGCGCGACCGTTTTGAATTGTTGGGAGAAGACTTTCTTTTCTCTCACTCACGCCTCTTTGCCTTCTTCACTTTACTCTTCTTTCAACTTCTTGCGTACGCCACTTATCTCGTTTTCGTCCACCCTCCGTCTCCGTTTTCTCTGTTTCAGTCACCGTTTCCGGTAACCCCTTCGTTGTTAGGGTTATTTTCTGAAGAGAAGTACCAGGTACTTCCTTTTTACTGTCTTCTTTTCTTTTCTTCCCGGTTTTTCTTGTCTTTTCCATGGCTGGGGGAAGTGGTGTCGGTCCTTCTGCGCCTTCTCGGGGCAAGGCGCGTGGTAAGGCGGTGGCTACCGGGAAGGCCGCCGCCGAAAAGAGGGATCCGCCCCGGGGCCCGGAGCCAGGCATTCCTAGCTATGACTGGGTCAAGAGTGAGATGGCGGGGGCCCAAAGCGTCTTTCGGACCTTTCTAGAGCGATCTCTTGAGCCTTGTCAGGCCGATGAGGGCGTGTATATGGGGGAGCCTACTGACCCTCCCCATTTCTATATGTATCAATGCTTTTTTAGGGATTTGGGTGTCTGTCTTCCCTTCACTCAGTTTGAGTGTGATTTTTTGAATTTTATCAACTCGGCTCCTTGCTAGTTGCACCCCAACAGTTGGGGTTTTTTGAGGGCTTTTCAGGTCTTGTGTGCGGTTCTGGGGATAGAGGTGTCCCTTCGCGTCTTTCTTCATTTTTATCAACTGAAGCTAGGCGTTCCGCCTTATGGTATTTTGTCTTTGAATAGGAGTAGGGATGGGGGTTTGATTACTCTCTACTCCCAATCATATAAAAACTTCAAATAGGAGTTCTTCCGGGTCGCCCTTGTGGATATTGACCCCCTGGAGGACGAGGTGTTCCACTTCGGCGGCTTGCCGAAATTTCCTTTTTACTGGTGTCCCAAACCGTCTAGGTTTCACGGTTTGGGTAACCTAAAGGTGACGGGCTCGGAGGGGGGCGCCATTGAAAACCTTGCTGCGCTCCCTCGCCCGTTGGATTGCAAGCTCGTTTTGTCGCTTGCAAATTCGCCCTACGGGGAGAGGGGCCTGGAGAGTGAGTATTTCGTGTTTCGGTGGTTTGCTAGGGCTCGTGTAATTTCCTTTTGTTGATGTGTTTCCGTTTTTGTCTGCAGGCATTATGGGGAAAAACTTGTGGGGCGAGCTTAAGCACCGCTACAACGTTACTGAGCTCGAGGTTCCCGAGCCTCCGGAGGAGGATGCTGTTCCCCTAAAGGTTAGCCGGAAGAGAAAGAGGGGGGGAAAAGAGGTCGGGGGAACCTCCGCCCCTCCAGGTGCCTAGGAGGAGACCTCCAAGGCCGTTGATGCTGATGCGGTGGATCTCACTGAGAGTCCACCGTCTAAAGAGGCTCCCCCTGTGGGTACTGGGGAGGCGGCCTAGGCTGCCGAGCCTACCGCGCAGGCCGCCGATGTGAGTGTCGTACTTCCTTATACGTTTCTTCTGTGTTAGACTTTGCTTGGTTTATTGTGGTGATGTGGGTTTTATTATAGGCCGGGGTGGCCGTCACTGAGGTAGGAGTACGGGCGACTGAGCAAGGTGCTCGAGTTGCCGAGGTGGTGAGTATTGTTTCTTCGGCTTTTCGTTGCCCTTTATTATGCTTTCTTGTCTTTTGATCTGGGGTCATTTTTCGCAGGCAGGAGATGCTGCCAGGATGGCGACCTCCGGCGCTGGGCCAGTCGCTCCCGTCGCCGAAGAAGTGGCCCCAGCCATCAAGCGGGCCCCCCATGCTGCTGGGGTAAGCAGTATTTACTTGTTTTTGGGGCTCCCCGTATGTCACCTTGTTCATTTTCTGACGTGGGGTTGGTTTTCGCAGGCGAGGTCGGAGGTTCCCATTGCGGACTTCCTAGATGCCGAGGGGGGGACGCCGGTTTCTACCTCCGTTGAGGCTCGCAGAGGGGGCCTGAGTCGTGAGGCTCCCCCTTCCACTGCTGCAGCCTCGGCGCCGCCTTCTGGCTCATCACAGGGGGCTTCCCGGAGCCGATACTTGGCCCATCGCTTTGGGAAGGGCCTTTCGAAGGTGTGGCTGGACCACGTGAGTGCCGCAGCTGACATGGACTCGCTGTGGAGCTCGAGGGTGACCGCTGAGAAGTTCTTCCCTCAAGGTTCGTTGAGCTCCGAGGACCAGGGGCTGATAGAGGAGGTCGGCCCTGAGGATAGTTTCGATGTTTCTCAAGTCCTGCTGCAGAGGACTATGGGTATCTTAGGCCACTGGAAACCGAGGTGGGCCAAGCAGCAGGATGACTTGGCCAAGCAGCGAGAGGACCTGGCCAAGCAGCAAGAGAGGAGCTGGCCAAGCTGAGGGGCCGGCTTCAACCTTGGAAGGATGCGAATAAAATTCTGAGGGAGGAGAATAGGGCTCTTAGCACTGCCCTTGATGAGGCGAAGCGGCGGGAGGCCGAGCTCCGATCTGTACGGGGCGACCTTGTGAGGGCGCAGAAGTCTCTCGAGATCGCCTTGCGGTCTAACGATACTTATGCCTCTCAGGTGGGGGAGCTGCAGGAGCTTGTCGCCTTCTCTCGAGGCCGCGCTCGCTCCTTGGAAGATGAGGTAACGTCTTCCCGTGGCCAAGTGCGGGCTCTGGAGGATGTTGTGACCTCTCTCAAAGGGGAGTTGGCGGCAGTGGCTGAGGAGCACCTTCGCTACAAGGTCGTTCTTGGGGGTCAGGAAGACGAGAATGCCTCCTTAAGGGCGGAGCTGGCGGAACTGACGGCGGAGAAGACGGCCGTGGAGGGGAGGCTCGCGGAGGTCGAGCGCTCCGTGGTGGTGGAGCACAAAAGGGGTTTCCAGAAGGCTGCTCGCCAGGCACGGCTCCTCGTTCCCGGGTTCGACTTTTCCTCCATGCATGTGGAGAAAGTCATCCGCTTTGGGAAGCTTGTCAAGGAGGACGACGTCGAGGACAACTCCAGCGAGAACGCCTCTGCGTAGGCCCATTTTGTAATAGCCTAGTTTAAATTTCCCCTTGGTTTAATTTTCTGATTTGAACTCAAGTGTTGAACTCTGGGAACTTTGCCCGTATATGTATATATTTTTTGTTGCCCCTATGTGCTTCGCGTTTGATTTTTGCTGTTTTGCGCGTTCTTGGACACGTTTGGTGTTTGTTCTACACTTTTATATGTGGCGATACTTTGCTTTGAGTTGGCCATGTTGAGATAAGATGTCGACCTCAGTTTTTTGTTAGGTGAATTTTTCGAATTCGACCTTTATTTACTAGTGCCGAGGTTCGAATTCGTCTTGTTAAGTTAACAGTGCCGAGGTTCAGATTTGACCTTAAATCGACGTAGAATAAATTATGCTAAGGTTCGAATTTGACCTTATATTCTTGTTACGTTGTGAGGGTTTGAACTCGACCTTGGATAAGTGGTTCGTATTCGACCTTAGGTTTAGGGTCATGTGTATTTCGCCAAGGCTCGAATTCGACCTCGGGTATGCGGCTCGTACTCGGCTTTTAACGGAAGTGTCGAGGTTCGTATTCGACCTCGGATATAGGCAAATTGGTTTGGTTAAGCTTTGGACTCGACCTTAGATTTAGAGTGGTTTGTGTCTCACCGAGGTTCGAACTCGACCTCGGAAATGTGGTTCGTAGTCAACCTCAAACTTTGAGGTATACGATTTAATGAAGGTTCAAACTCGATCTAAGCAGGTGTGTTAAAGTTCGGACTTGACCTTAGGTGTGAACATCGAGGTTCGGACTTGACCTCGGATTTTGCGTACTTGAGGTTCATAGATGACAAGGTTCAGATTTGTCGAGGTTCGTATTCCTTCTCAGAAAGTCGAGGTTCGGACTCGACCTCAGAATAGGTTATTTTAATTAAGGTTCGAACTCGACCTTTAACAAGACTGTCGAGGTTCGTATTCGACCTCGGAATATCGAGATTCGGACTCGACCTCAAATTTGAGATAGGTTATTTAATTAAGGTTCGAACTCGACCTTTAACGAGGGCGTCGAGGTTCGTATTCGACCTCGGAATGTCGAGGTTCGGACTCGACCTCAAATTTGAGATAGGTTGTTTGATTAAGGTTCGAACTCAACCTTTAACGAGGGCGTCGAGGTTCGTATTCGACATCGGAATGTCGAGGTTCGAATTTGACCTCGGATATGCGGCTCGTACTCGGCTTTTAACGGAAGTGTCGAGGTTCGTATTCGACCTCGAAATATCGAGGTTCGGACTCGGCCTCAAATTTGAGATAGATTATTTAATTAAGGTTCGAACTCGACCTTTAACGAGGGCGTCGAGGTTCGTATTCGACCTCGGAATGTCTAGGTTCGGACTCGACCTCAAATTTGAGATAGGTTATTTAATTAAGGTTCAAACTCGACCTTTAACGAGGGCATCGAGGTTTGTATTCGACATCGGAATGTCGAGGTTCGGACTCGACCTCAAATTTGAGATAGGTTATTTGATTAAGGTTCGAACTCGACCTTTAACGAGGGCATCGAGGTTCGTATTCGACCTCGGAATGTCGAGGTTCGGACTCGACCTCAAATTTGAGATAGGTTATTTAATTAAGGTTCGAACTCGACCTTTAACGAGGGCATCGAGGTTCGTATTCGACCTCGGAATGTCGAGGTTCGGACTCGACCTCGGAATGTTGAGGTTCGGACTCGACCTCAAATTTGAGATAGGTTATTTAATTAAGGTTCGAACTCGCCCTTTAATGGGGCATCGAGGTTCGTATTCGACCTCGGAATGTCGAGGTTCGGACTCGACCCCAAATTTGAGATAGGTTATTTAATTAAGGTTCGAACTCGACCTTTAACGAGGGCGTCGAGGTTCGTATTCGACCTCGGAATGTCGAGGTTCGAACTCGACCTCCAATTTGAGATAGGTTATTTGATTAAGGTTTGAACTCGACCTTTAACGAGGGCATCGAGGTTCGTATTCGACCTCGGAATGTCGAGGTTCGAACTCGACCCCCAATTTGAGATAGGTTATTTGATTAAGGTTCGAACTCGACCTTTAACGAGGGCGTCGAGGTTCGTATTCGACCTCGGAATGTCGAGGTTCGAACTCGACCCCCAATTTGAGATAGGTTATTTGATTAAGGTTCGAACTCGACCTTTAACGAGGGCGTCGAGGTTCGTATTCGACCTCGGAATGTCGAGGTTCGAACTCGACCCCCAATTTGAGATAGGTTATTTGATTAAGGTTCGAACTCGACCTTTAACGAGGGCGTCGAGGTTCGTATTCGACCTCGGAATGTCGAGGTTCGAACTCGACCCCCAATTTGAGATAGGTTATTTGATTAAGGTTCGAACTCGACCTTTAACGAGGGCGTCGAGGTTCGTATTCGACCTCGGAATGTCGAGGTTCGAACTCGACCCCCAATTTGAGATAGGTTATTTGATTAAGGTTCGAACTCGACCTTTAACGAGGGCGTCGAGGTTCGTATTTGACCTCGGAATGTCGAGGTTCGGAATCGACCTCAAATTTGAGATAAGTTATTTAATTAAGGTTCGAACTCGACCTTTAACGAGAGCGTCGAGGTTCGTATTCGACCTCAGGTTTAGGCATTTGCGCGTTCAGAGTTCGTTTTCGTCCTTTCGATAAACAGGAAAATAAGAATGTGAGACGAACGAAAGGAGTAATTTTATTGATGATGTCTGTGTGCCTCGTTAAAAACCCTCTCAGTCAAAGGCTGAGGCGGGAAAAGAGTGCACAGCGTTGTTCATACTGAAAGAAAAAGAAGAAATGAAACTTAGGGAGCTATGGTGGGGGGATTCCCCTTGCTTTGCTTGCTAGACAAGGAGATCTTCAGGCTCTCGGCGTAGCATTGCCGAGCTATTTTCTGATTAGCTTTGACGGAGATGATTTTACCGTCCTTGCCCGGTAACTTCATGGTGAGGTGTGGGGTTGACACTACTGCCCCGAGTTGATTCAAGGTTGGCCTCCCGATGATGATGTTGTAGGAAGTGTTGGCTTCCACGAGGAGGTATCGGACCATGACCTGCCTTGTATCCGGTGGCGTTTTGAAAGTCGTCAGCAAGTCTACGTACCCCTGAGTGTGAACTCGCTCTCCTGCGAAGCCGACTAGGGGCTCCGTGTGAGGTTGAATGAGAGAGTGGGGGACGTCTAGCTTGAGTAACGTAGGCCAGTACAGGACGTCGGCCGAGCTTCCTTGGTCAATGAGCGTTTTCTGTACTTTCCAATTCGCTATCTCCACAACGATGACCATGGGGTCATCTTGGTTAGGGCTGACACCGGCGTAGTCTTCGTCGGAGAAGGAGATCGGCGGTGAGCTTTGGTGGGGGGCCGAGGTTGTGGAGTGGGCGCAGTTGATGCTCCGCAGGTGTCTCCTGCGGGCCGAGCTGCTGGCGCCTCCCCCCGTAAAGCCGCCTGCAATTGTGTTGATTACTCCTCGTAAGGGAGCCAACTCTGTCTCTTGGCTTATCTCGGATTGTACTGCGCCGCTAGCATTTGGCTGGGAGCCTGGGTGTGGGTCAGTGCGAGCTCCTGAACCGCGACCTCTGCCACATCCCCGACTGCCATAGCCGCCTCTGTTACCCTGTTGTCGCTGGACATATTGGCCGAGGTGACCCGCTTGAATGAGCTCCTCGATGCGGTCCCGGAGTGTGCGACATTCCTCCGTGGTGTGACCATGGTTCCTGTGGTACCGGCAGTGCTTGGACTTGTCGGTGCTGTTGGGAGTGTGACCCGATGGTGGAATTGGCTTCCTCCAGGATGTGCACCCTAGGTGCATTCAGGGGAGTGTAGAAGTCATATCACCCCCCTCTGCTTGCCCTAGTCGACTTCTTGAATTGGCTGTCGTTGTTGACCTTGATTTTATCCTTATGCCCTTTTTATGACTTTGCTGGAGCTTTCCCGCGAACCTGGTCGCGAAAGGCGGAGTGCTCCTCCATCTGGATGTATCCGGCCGCGCGGGCGCGGAGCTCGTCCATGTCGCGGGGATGTTCCCGACATAGGCTGTTGACGAAAGGTCCAGGCTTGAGTGCCATGAGCATAGCATGCAGGGCGACCTCAGGAGCTTTGAGGGCCATGAGCATGGAGTGCAGGGCGACCTCGGGGTTTAAGTTCCGGATCCTCACCGAGATGCTGGAGAAACGCTCCATGAAGGTTCGCAGAGGTTCGTCATCATTCTGCCTGAGGTTGGCCAAAGCAGTGGAGGTTATGTGGTGAGGTCGGCTGGTGGCGTATTGTGCCGTGAACCACCGGATTAAGGTGCTGAAGCTGTCGATGGACTAGGCGGGTAACTGGGTGTACCAGTGGAGTGCGGCTCCTTTGAGCGAGGTCGGAAAAACCCCAGGATAGCATCACTGTTAGTGTAGAGGTTTACCTGGGTTGTGTACAGGTCAATGTGCTCATCGGGGTCCGTCGTGCCGTCATAGCGGTCGAGATGGAGAGGCTTCCATCCACGGGGGAGTGGGGTTTCCATGATGCCGTCCACAAAAGGATGTCGGCGGAAGGTTTCATGGCCTTCCGTGGCACGAGTGGGTGCTCTGCTGGCGTCTGCGCCCGACTTGTGTGTCGATGCATGAGATCGGTGCGTGGCAGGCCGTGAGGTCGGTGCCCTAGTCGCCGTCCGGGATTGAGAGGCCGAGTGTGCCTCGTCCTCATGGATGTTGCTCTCGTGAGGAGGGCGATCAGAGGGGCGTCGAGGGAGTTGGGTGCGAATGTGCTCGTTTTCTTCGCGTAACGCCGCGAGGTCTGCTTCGTTGGCTGTCCGCATTGCCGTTAGGTCGGCTTCGTGCTTGGCATGCATGTTGCGCAAGTCAATGTCATGCTGCTGTCGCATCTGTTCGACTTGGTCGATCAGTCTTCTCAAGGCTGCAGCATCGCTGTCCATGGTGATTGAGTGTTCAGCATCGTCTGTTACTCATCTGTTATGGCTTCTGGTGAAAACCATACAGGTGGCTGATAAGAGCTGTCTTGATCGGCCCTACGGTGGGTGCCAAATGTTCTTACCGGAATTTTTCGTGTGGACGATCTTCCAAGTAAGATCGGTGAGCCTCCTTCACTGGTACGCTGGTGCTCCAAGATGGGGGTGGTACCTGCAAAAGAGACTCTGATGCTAAAGTTAGGGTCTGTATGAGTAATAGTCTCGTATATGTAATGCACGTACCTTGGTGTGATTTAGGGTTGCTTTTGGGCCTTGGACCTGAGGTGAGGTGTAATATGATCAGATAACGGATCTCGTCTTGGGCGAGATCCTCGGGAATCAATTATGATTCACCTACATACTGAGCTGATGTCATGCGGCGCGCGTCCGAGGTCAGCTTGCGTTGTGGTGCCGAGCTTAGAGCTCGGTTTCGCAGTACGGACAGTACACATACCTCCCACCAGAAATTTTGTGTAGTTGGTGTTCTCCGAGTTCCTCTGACAGTTTCTGAAGGTCGTCAGCTCCTCAAAATCACCGAAGTTGAAGGGTTGGGGCTTGGTACTCCCATTTCCACTCAGCCCGGCAACTTCCATCAACATTGGACTGTCAAGCTTTATGAGCTTGCCCTTCGCAACAGATTGCATTATCCCTTCATTGCATGAGGCAAAGCATAAAAATAGCCTTATAAGCTCAGGTTAATAGGGTCCTTCTAGTTCCAAAAACTTCCCAAGTTCTTGGTGCTCTAACAGAGTAGGAAAGCTAAACCCCTCGTTCTTGAACCATTCCAGCTTCAAAGTCTTGGGAGGGATGATTCTTCTACCCGCATACCATTCAAAATAATACTCTTGGGTTTTCTTATCAGCAAACCATTTTGAGATGAGTTGCTCCGTGGGTAGAGGACGTTTGCTCCCCATCACTTCTAGCTTCTTTGGCCTTTTGGAGGATGAAGCCATTTTTGGGTTAAAGATTGGTTCTTTGGTGGAGGTGAGGAAGATGAAGAGGATGAAGAGGTTAGGGTTTGAGAGTTGAGAGAATGTGAGTATTTGGAAAATGAGAGGGTTTGGAGGTAATGAAAGCCCTAGCACGTTTTTGGGTGGAGGAGAGGTTACACAAATGAAGAGTAGTGGGAAGTTAAGGGTTGGCGCGAATAAAACCGTTCAAAAAACCTTCTGAAAAACCAAGGGTCGCGTAAATAATCGATTATCCATACAAATAATTGATTATTTGTATCAGTAAAATCCTTTGAAAAACCCTTTCTACACCAAATAATCGATTATTCCAAATGGTCATTTTCCTCAACCTGGCCTAGATAATCGATTATTTCCAAAATAATCGATTATTCCAGAGACTCTTTGCATTCTGCTTCCCAAATAATCGATTATTGCCCAAATAATCGATTATTTCAGAGACTTCTGGAATTCCTTTTCTCCCAGATAATCGATTATTGCCCAAATAATCGATTATTCTTATAGGCTCACTTACAATAATCGATTAAATTTTAAAATAATCGATTATTCCAGAGAAGTTTTGCTTCTCTTAAATCTAACTTTTCAAACCATTCCAAATCTAATTCAACTCTTAAACATTCTCTTTTATGCATTATACATCAATGTTTTACACATACATCAGCCAATCAATCACACAATCAATCTCAAATGCATAATCACAATCAATTCAAACAAGATTCATTGATTATTCCTAGTTCAACTCTCAATTGATTAAATCTTTCCTTTGGTAGAGGTTTTGTAAATATGTTAGCTAATTGCTTGCTAGTTTCAACAAACTCTACAACACAATTATTCCTCTAAACATGATCTCTTAGAAAGTGGTGTCTTATCTCTATGTGTTTTGTCCTAGAGTACAAAATTGGATTTTTGGTCAGATTTATTGCACTTTTATTGTCACATCTCAAAGGAATTTTATTAGATAATTGATTATTTTGTTCTTCATGATTTCTGGAAATCAACCAAGAACAATTTAATCGATTATTTTACAAGATAATCGATTATTCCAGAGAGTGATTCCTGGGATAATCGATTATTTCACAAATAATCGATTATTGCAGCAAGGCATCATTTTTACCTGTTGTTGGAATAATCGATTATATTTAATGATAATCGATTATTTTGAGTCAGTTTCAGAAACTCTGTTTTATGTCTCAAAATAACTTCTTAAGTTTCAAACTCATCATCATACACTCTTAATCTGATTAGATAAAGATTAGCTCATGCACAAAGCATACACACGAAAAATAAGCTCAACAAAACAATACAATTTATAAACTACTCCTATTACACAACATAATAGCCACATTTTTCCTTGACTTTGTTTTTGACTTGTTGATGTCCTTGGTTAGCTTTGTTTCACACTTTGTTATCATCAAAACCTTCATTCTCCAGAGTTGAGTTGATTCACCACTATGAATCTCAATAATCTCCCCCTTTTTGATGATGACAAACCATTTAAGCCAAGCCATTTTGTTTTTCCACATTACACAACATTTTACACCCTGCAAAACAAACTCACAAAACCTTTAAAATATCATAATTAATAATATTATACAAAATAATTTTCATAAATGATTATTAATAAAAACCTTTAAAAATTCAATCAAACTCATTTAATTAATCAAAATAATTATAAGGAAATAATCTTCATAAATACAAAAATAAATAATAATTATTTGTAGTATTAGTAGAAAAATTTGGGATGTTACATACTTCTTTTGTCATAAATGATACCATAACTAAAAGAAATCATGTAGATGTTTTACGATAAATTGTATAAATTTAAATTTAAGCATGTAAATAATCATTAATAAAGGGATGTTTTGGCCTTTTTCAAAACTCTTTTTCTTTTCCTAATGTTCTGAGTAAAACATCGGTGACGACTCCTTCGAACTCTTTTCAAAACTATTAATTAAGGATTAGTCTGAACTCCGGACATTCCTTAATTGGTGAGATTTTCAAATAGGAAGTAATCTATATGTGGGTAAGATCAAAATTTTTCGGGTTTTGACACCTGTCTTGTTCCCATACCGCGTATGATCATCACAGTCCAAATCACATGAAAACATGCAAGGGTAAGCTAGGAAAAAAAAGATATATATATATATATATATACAATATAGAAACATCACATCATCATCTCATCTTTGACAACACAGTAACAAAGCATAATAGTATACAACACAGTTCAACATAATTCAACTCTGAAAGACAAGAAGATTTTCTACAACTTTCATGAAGAACTCAGGTTATAGACCTCCCTTTTAGGTGATTCCAGTGCCATTGGAAAGCTAATATTCAAGGCTACAACTTTTATGAAGACCTCAAGATGAAATTCATTCATCTACCCTAGGCACTGCAATGCTCAATTTAGCGCTGCAGTGCTGAATTTTAGCCAGCTTCATTTCTTCCCATGGCTGCAACGCTCAACTCAGAGCGACAGTGCTGGATCTCCGCTTCCCTATTTTCTGTCACAACTATAATGCTAGTTCAACGCTCCAGAATTGAGTGTAGAGTTTTTTGCACTTCCATGGCTTCCATCCTTCGTTCCTCACCTACATTTCACCAATTTTTCTCCAAAACATGATCTACACTTACAATCTCTACTAAATTTGGTCATAAAACCCAAAAACCACAAGAAATTCAACATGCATACATCAAACTTCAAAGGAAATCCTCAACATTCAACCTTACATCAAGAAAACCAAAACCTCAATTTTCAACATGCAATCACTTCAAATCCCTTTCCCCCAACTCAGATTTTTAGAAATCTTACCAATTTTAAGTGTCAATTCATTCAACAACCCAAAAACCTAAGATTTCCAACTTCCCTTACCTCAATTCCAAGCTCTCTGAAGAAGAAAAAGTATAAGAAAAGAAGAACGAAGAACTTCGGGCTACTTCAACGTGGAAGAAAAGAATGAGAAGGAAAAGGACTTTGAGCTCCAACAATTCAAGCTCCGTAACTACACCACAGATTCAGCTCTAAGTCTTAGAGATCATCCCTTAAGAACCTGGAAAAAGAAAGAGAAGTGTTTTGGTTTTGGATGTTTCTCCTTTTAAGTCAAGACATCATAATAAATAAGTTAAATAGAAATTGGGACACCCTATACCCCCAACATACATATATAATAATTATAGAAACATCTTCTTAGGTTAAATAAAATCTTTAGAATTAAAGCAATGGTTCCACTAACATAAGAGTAGAGAATTCACATTCGTAAACTTAAATCATGGTCAAATAAGGAATTTATAAGAAAATGAAACATGAGTTTTTCCAAAACAAAGTAATAATAATGAAATCCTAAACTAAGCCTAGCTACACCTCGATATCACATATCCTATCAGAGTAAGCTCAACTGAAGCCTAAGCCTCATCACCAACATCTTCATGTTGATGACCACCTGCAACACAATAAAATACACACATAACAATAAGGGAGTGAGAAACATCTCACTCAGGTTCAGGTGCAGAAATAAAGGTTAGACAGGACACACACACAACAAATATAATACAAGTCACAATCACAAATCACATGTAAACAATACACATACACAATCATTATCACATGAACACTCATTTATCATACAATGATGTCATAGACTTGACTCATAAATGCATGCATGTGGCGTCAGTCACATATCACATATCACTAGTGTGCTGCCTAAACAACACACCTAAGGTAGTCTAGGAGTACATGTAGGGAGTTACCCATACACTCTCAACTAGAAGGATGTACTGCTAGGGTCTGGTCGGGATAGCAAAGCTGTGTAAGTTACGTCTCATGCTCACAAATGGGCAGAATCGAGACATCTAAACTGCACTATTCCCTAGGACTCCCCCCAAGCTGTTACACAAGGAGGGTCTTCCCTAACGATGTACTACATATCATATCCTTCACATAGATGCACATGATGCATGTCACACACATTCACACTTCATGGACTCATCACTTTACTTGTCATAGTTACTCATATATCATGTCTCATTGTCACATACCATCATATTTCATATCTCATATTCACTTTTCGCATTGTCTCCTCATATTCACATAATCTCCACAAAGCACTCTAATTCCTATCAAAACATTTTCAAACTCAAAATTAAATATACATTCATGCTTAGTAATCATCAGGATACACAACAGAAAACTCAGAAGGTAAAACAATAAAAAATTTAAAATTTTCCTGTTTCTCATAGGATTCCCACAAGAACCCACAGAGCACTCTAATTCATATCAAAACTTGTTTATTTTTGAAATTGAACACATATTCACACTCAGAATCACACAAGGAACATAACAGAACAATCAGAAAGCAAAATAGAAAACTTTTATAAAGTGTATGTTCCTATCAAGCAAGGGATCGGGGGCCAATCCTGCTACCCAAAAATTATTCCCACACCCTCGAGTGAGGTTTCTCACTCGCCTTTTACCTTGATAAGCAGAAGATGAAGCTAGAGCAGAATCTTGTTGGTCTCCTTCTCTTGGTTCTCCTTAGTCTTTAGAGACCGTAGAAGAAAACGAAGTCAGAAGTGTAAAAATTCTTTTGGTAGTACCTGTGTATGTTATTTATAGACGTCAAAAGTGGCCAGAACGGTCCGTTTCAGATCCAAAATGACCCGTTCTGGATCTATTCGTCATGTGTTAAATTCACATCTAGAATAGCCTGTTCTTAAACCAGAACGGTCCGTTCTAGAGTTGAGTTTTAACTCATAACTGCCATGTTGGAACGACCTGTTCTAATCTAGGGTTTTAGACCTTTTTAGTGGTTTGGAACGGCCTGTTCTGGTTTGAGAACGGTCTGTTCCACGTTACTAAATCAGGTGTCTACAATATTTATAAAATACATTTAAATGTCAACAAATACATTCAAATTCATGCATACCTTTTATCATATTACGTGAAAAATGATTTCAACAAATTAATAAAAAAATAATAAAAGTTTAATATTTTCTCCCAATTATATGTGAAATATTCAAGAAAAAATTATCCATATAAATAATATAGATTTTGCAAACAATTGATATAGGTGTGATTCACTTTTTGACGGAACGAATACCAATTATTTTGCTTACATATATATAATATACATAACAAATCGGGTAATTGTATTTATCACAATTTTCATACGATATTCTTCGCACTTAAAAAAATATAAAATAAAAGACTAAATTTGTCCCTCTATTTATTTTTAAAATATTTAATTTCACACTTTTTAAATAATTTAATTTGGTTATTTAATTTCTTAAAAATTTATTTTTTTTTCTATCCAAATTGATACTAATAATGTTAGCCTTTTAACCTTTATAAATAATAATAAAAAAGTAATAATTAAAATAAATTTTTAAAAAACAATTTACCAAAATAAATTGTTTTGGTCACGTGAATAACCACGTGGATGAATAAAAGGAAAACATTGAGGAGGTTGACGTTTTGTGGGCGGGAAATTTACATAGAAATTGTTAAGGGGGTTAACGTCTCTTATATAAATTTTTTTACAAATTTTTACATAGAAAATGCCACACCCTCTTACGTGTTCCATGTATGCTTATGGAGCTTACGTGTCCGTGAACCTTGAGCTACCTCCTCCTCTTTAAATTTCGGGCAAAGGGAGTTGAAGAATAAGAGAAAGAATCAATACTTATTTAAACATTTAAAGCTTGAGAAGTACTTATTAAATGCAAAATCTAATAACAAAATCTTATTATAAGCACAGTGTTGTTCAAAGTCAATATAAACACCTCCATTAGAGCTCACCTAAATACTAGTTAATTTGATATAGCTTTCACATCAATATCAAGAAACAATTTTAATTTATGCAAAAATAGACATTTATTCCCTTATATTATTTAATAGTGTCAATGTAGTCCCACTTTAAATATTTGAATCAATTTAGTCCCACAAGTTTAAAATGTATTTTAGTGTTTACCTTTTCATCTACTCCGTTTAATAAACGAAAGTGTCTACGTGGCAATGTCTATTATTTTTTTTAAATGCCACGTTAAATGGTCAAGGGTTTAGTCTCCCTCTTTTTCCCAGGTTGGCATTCTCCCACTGGAAACACGCTCAAAGTCTACCGAAACTCAAAGTTTCAGTTTTTCGAGGTTGAAGTTTACCCATTTTTCTTTTAAGGTTTCTTCTCACAGATTTTTCGAGGTTGTTGTTGGAGGTTCCATTTTCTTCGTCGCTGCCTCAAGCATTTTAGGTTTTAGGGTTCGTTGTGACTTGCAACAGGCTCTCGGTAAGGTTTACGATCTTTGCAATTCTGTGTTGCTTCATTTCAAAGGATCTATATATGTTTTTGTTCATTTCGTGTCTATCATTTTTTAGTGTGGTCCCATCCCATTTTTGCTTCCTACTTTCGCTTTTAGGGTGTGGTCCCATGGTTGGATTTCACATTTTTAGCGTGGTCCCGTCCCATTTTCGCTTCCTATACCTTTGTATAATTCTACCATGCTTGCTGTTTATTAATTTTAATAGACATTAAATATAGTTTAATTTCAAAAAATATGTCTTTTTATATTTGTATAGGGTTTGGTTAAAATGGATGATTATTTGAGGTCATTGTGCATCATGGAGGGAAATTTGTCAATAAAGGGAAGTTAAATTATGATGGTTCTGATTCCACATGGAAATGTAACCCAGATAGATGGAGTTATTTTGAGATTTTTGATATTTTAAAGGAAATGGGATATGTGATAGTTAATAAGTTATGGTATTTTATGGGTGGTACAAACTTTGAACAGGGTTTCAAATTACTAATTGATGATAGGGGTGTTATGGAAATGATAGATATAGCAAAAAAGTTTGGTAATGTTAGTCTTGGTGTTGAACATCCAACATCTGAACCTAAAATTCTACATTCATTACCGATTAAGCTTGATGGGCCTATTGAGTGTGAGGTTGAGCCTAATGGGCCTGTTTAGTGTGAGGTTGAGCCTGATGGGCTTGTGGTTGAGGATAATGGGGATGATGAGTCTGTGGTGGAGCCTATTGGGCCTATTGAGGTTGATAGGCCTATTGAGTCTATGGTTAAGGCTAATGGGGATGATGAGTATGTAGTGGAGCCTGTTGGGCGTGTTGAGGCAGATGGGCCTATTATGGCACATGGGACAGAGGGTGTGTTGGATAAGGGTGATAAGTCTAGGCTTGAGAATGATTACAAAGAAAGTGAAGAAAGTTATAATAGTTACCCTTCAATGCATTTGGGTGATACATCTGAAGAGGATATAGATTTTTCTAAATTTGATTTATTTGATGCACTTGTGAAACCTGCACAATAGGTGCCAGTTGAAGTGTATGAAGGAACTTTGGATGTTAGTCAGATAAATAATAGTAAGGATTTGGATTTTGAGAATGATTTTGATGTACCTGATGCTAAACAACAAAGTAATTGTAGCAATGCCAATAGAGATGACCATTTTGATGCCTATGTAGAAGGGACTAGCAAAAATAGGGGTAGGCCCAACAAGACTACATGTAAGCCTATTCTAGAGCCAATATTTGAGGATGATGATTGAAGTGATTCAAATGATGAATTATTTTAAGAAAATGCAGTTCAAAAAGGAAAAAACCATATGGATAGGGGTATTTCTGATTCTGAATATGAATCAAAAGAGTTGGTTAGTGGAGTTGATGATAGCAATGATGAAGAGAATCTTGGGAAAAGCCAATTTCCATGTTTTAAGATGCCAAGCAACATGACAGATTACAAATGGGGACTTGGAACATACTTTTTAGGGAGGGAACAATTCAAAGAAGAAGTTATTACATATGTTGTACATTCAGGTAGAAACTTGAAATTCATAAAAAATGATAATAGGAGAGTTTGGGTCATATGCAAATCACGGTGTCCATGGGAGTCATATTGTGAGAAAATATCTCATCAGCAAACTTGGCAACTAAGAAAGATAGTTGATAAATACACATGTAGTAGCAAGGTAAACTTGCTGAGTACAAAATGGTTAAGTGGCAAGCTAAAAATTTCTATAAGGGAAACTCCTAAATTGGTGATTAATGATATTAGAGAAAGGGTCCAAAAGAAGTGGAATGCTGGAATATCTAAGTCAATGACAATTAGGGCGAGGAACGCTGCAAAGAGCATGGTTGAAAGCTCTTTTATTGAGTAATACAAGAGGTTGTATGATTATAGTCATGAGCTATTAAGGTCAAATCCAGGATCAACAATCAAGGTTAAGGTTGGGGGTAATAAGAATGATGATGAAAATAATGGAGAAATTCCTACTAGAGTTCTTCCAACTTTTCAAAGGATGTATATTTGCTTTAAAGCATGTAAAGATAACTTCTTCAAGTGTAGACCTATTATTGGTTTGGATGGGTGTTTTTTGGAGGGATATTTTGGTGGGCATATTGGAAGCAATTGGAACGGATCCAAATGATCAAATGTTGCCAATATGTATGGTCATGGTTGAAGGAGAGACAAGAGAGTCATGGGAGTGGTTTTTACAACTCCTAATTTCTAATATGGGTGGCTACACAGTTTATGGTAGTTACACCTTCATTTATGATCAACAGAAGGTAAAATTTTAAATAACTGCACACCTTCTATTTTTTCTAGTTACATTTTGTATATTATTTTACTATGTTTTCTTTTTTTTATTTATAGGGTTTGCTGCCAGCTATGAATGAGTTATTACCCGGTGTAGATCAGAGGTTTTGTGTGCAACATCTATATAACAACTTCAAAAAGAAGTTTCTAGGAAAAAAGTTGAAGGATTTAATGTGGAAGGTTACCACATCCACTTATCCTCAAGCACGGGAAAGAGAAATGCAAGAAATTAAGAAAGTTAATGTGGAAGCCTTCAAACTTTTAATTCAGATCCCACCAAGGTAAATGTTTCATTATGAATCAAATATTAAATATTTGTATACTTAATATATTTTTAAAAAAAATCAGATTTTGGAGTAAGTCTAGGTTCACCCCGAACCCAAAATGTGATGCACTTGTCAACAACATGAGTAAAGCTTTCAATAGTGTCATTGTCAAAGCTAGACATAAGCCCATTGTCTCCATGTTGGAAGACATAAGGGTCTACATGATGGAAAGATGGGCTACAAATTGGAGGAAGATTGCTTTATATGAAGGAAATATTCTGCCAAAGATATAGAAAAAACTTGATAAAGAAGGTCAACAAACAAAATGGTGGTTACCAAGGTATATCAAAATTGATAACTAATTTGAAAATGGTGGTCAGCAAACTTGATAACTAATTTCAAATTTTTGATTGTTAGTTGGGCTGGAGAGCAAGTATTTGAGGTAAGGAACATCAACTGCATTAGAGACAAGTATGTTGTCAACTTGTAGACACAAGATTGCAGATGTAGGAAATGGATGATGACTATGATTCCATGTTGTCATGCAATATCGTGTATGAATTACATGAATTTGGATCCCAAGGAGTATGTGCCAGACTATTACAAGAAGGCCACATATGAAGCCGTGTATGCACCAATCATATATCCTATAAATGGGCAGAAACTATGGCCCAAAACATGGTGTGATGACATTCTTCCACCAAAATCAAAGAAAATGCCTGGAAGATCGAAAAAGAGAAGAAATTTAGAAGCATGGGAGCTGAAAAAAGATGATCCAAAATTGAAGAGGAAGGGATTTCAAAGGAGATGTAGTAGGTGCCTAACTGTTGGACATAACAAATTAAGTTGCAAACATACACCAATTCAGCAAACTCAAGGCAGCCAAACTAACTAGCAGACACCTCAAGCTAACCAAACATAGACAACATCAAGCCAACCACCCCAGCAAACTGAAGGAACATCAAGCCAACCACCCCAGCAAACCCAGGCAACATCAAGCCAACCCCAACAAAACTGAACCCAGGGAACCTACCAAGCCTACTTGGACTGTTAGGGAAAAGTTGAAGATTAGGAAGAAACCCCACTAGAAATCATGAAGTGTGACTTAACAAGTATAGAGATTGTTATTTTGTTATTATGTAATGGGAAAAAATTGATAAGCCCACTTTTTTTATGTAATATTTTACAAGTCACTTTGTTGTTCTTATGATACAATTATGGTACAATTAAGTCAGTTTGTTGTTCTTATGATACAATTATGGTTCAATTAAGTCACTTTGTTGTTCTTATTTTATAAGTCACTTTGTTGTTGTACCTGTGTATGGTGAATCGATCCCATAGATTCTTCTACTAGCATTGGAACAGTTAATGGATCCCATAGATTCTTATTTTAAAACTCATATGCAGTGTACTCCATGTGCTGATATGTTTTGTTGCATATTGACTGATCGTATTATGATAGTGAAGCAGTGTTGATAATGTCATCTAAAACTTATAAGCTAAGTACCCCTTGTTATGTTGGTAGATATTGTTGCATATTGACGACAAACATATCTAACTTATTGAATATATAAAATACCGTGGTTAAGTTCATGATTTAAAAAAAATTTCCATGAGTTCATTCCCAAATTTACTTTTTCTAGCTAAACAGTCATAAGCAAATGAGCCACCCTTTTAAGCACATGGTGCCTCCAAATAATGTAAATGTTGATTATATATGTTTTTAAAGCTTCTTTTCGCACTTTAATTATTGATTTATCCATGTATCACATGATTTTAATGTTGTTCTCTTTCGATTTTTGCAAGGCATGTGTTTAGCTTCTTTCTGTTGTCTTTAAATGTTGCACAAAACAAAACATATAAAACTAGATTGAGGGTGTCATTAAACATATCTGAATTAACTCAAAAGTACTACAAATCTTTGCTCAACACAACATTTAACAATACAATCATAAACAACCCTAAAATACACTCATTAACGACCCTTTGAAGTTAGCGAAAATACACACAGAAGGAGGGGCGTTGAATGTGTGTGTTTGTTCGAAGGAAGATTTTTTAAAACATTTTGTAAAGATGCTCCTTTTACTTTTAATAAAAAGAATATTCAAGCTCTGTTGAAGACTTGTGCAGTCTAGTCTGACTAAAGTTTTTTGCGTCTGATAGAAATGATCGTCTACTTCAAGAAATAAGTTGAGTAAATTAGTTTTCCGCCTGAAAAGGTTTTATCGTCCAAAAAAAATGTTTCTTTGAAAATGATAGACAAATGTGTTTTCGTCTAATAGTTTGTTGAAATGAAGGTAGATGAAAGATGAAGTTTTTAGACAAGTAGTGTTTGAAAAATAGAAATAGATATGCACCGATTTTTATACTAGTTCACTCAATCTGAGCTTCGTCCACTCTCCTTCAAATGAAGGGTTCCACTAATCACAAAGGATTACAAGTATTCTTAACCACTTCTGACTCGTCAACCTCACTTGTTGACGCTAGTATTCTCTAACCACTTCTGGTTCACTCACTAGCGCTAGTATTCTCAAACCACTTCTGGTTCACAAGTATTCTTTCTACTAGCCTTTTCTGGCTTTACAGTAAATGAAGTTGTTGAGTGTGTTTGCAACTCTCACAGAGAGGATAGGATAGTTTCTACACTCACTAAGGTGCGTAACCTTAGTTTTACAGGAATAAATTTCTAAGTGTTTGTTTACTCTCGTAAAGAGGATAGACTATCAGTAACACTCACTAAGATAAGCTATCTTAGTTTTTACACAGATATACAGGAAATGCTTTGAGAAGAAATGTAGCTTATACTCTTTTGCTTTCTTTTTCTTATTGCACGTTTTCTCCACTTCTCAGTTCTACTTCTTCTTCTTCTTTGCCTTGATACTTATAGCCATTTGGTAAATATGCCCGTTGTTTGAATTCAAATTTTCCCGTTGGAGCGTAGCTTCATGTCGTTGCAGATGGAGTCTTGTTCATGGCTATGTAAATCTTCTCATTTAATGCATTTGATATTGCATTAAATGTTTGTTGGTATACGTGAAGTCCTTTTGTGTAGTTGATTACTCTAATGTTTGACTTCAAGTATAATCTAGGCATATTTGTACTTGTCTCATCAGTTTAGCTGTTGTGGTGCTGTCTTTCTCTGAAAAGTAGATGTCTTTTTTCTAACATACGCAATTTTGACTTGTAACTCCACACTTGCCTATTTTTCTTCTTTTATGTATTCCAGTTTGATGTACTTTGGTGTTTCTTGTATGACTTCACTCAATTGTGATTAGTGGACTTCAGACGCACTTTATTTTTTTCGACTATGCTTGGATACCCATTCTGATTTTGATTCTTTGTCTGGTATTGGCTATTTTTTACATCTGGTCATGAGAGTGATGACTTCATCTGCTTGTTAGTTAGGCTCTATCTAATATGTTTAGCCATCTTTACGTCCTCTTGGCTTAGTCTCATATGATGCCTGTTTTGGTCTTGCATCTGATTCCTTAGGCTTTGGCTGATAGATTCGTCCTATCTTGTATTTGATTTTGGTATGAATCAACCTTAGACATGATACTAGCTTTTGCCATCATCTGTTGTTTTCTCCTACTCGATTATGCTTGATCATATTTGTCCTTTATTTTTCCTAAATTTATTGTTATTCATTTGAAACAATAATACACATGTAAGTAATAACAATATGTATTATATTTGTCATGTTCAAAACCTTGGTGGGAATTGCGAATGCACTTCGTCTGACTTAATACCCTTCTATTATTAATAAAACACTACACAGAACATCATAATCATCAACCACCCTACTTCAAATAAAAAAAAAATTTCCAATTTGACCCAACTTATTACATAATACCATAATGACAAACACATTTATCATCACCAAAACAATTACAAAAATAATCAACATCTTCATCCACCATTTTGTTGATTTCAACGAACTTTGGAGAATGGTTATCTTTGTCTTTTGTCTAGCAATCAACAGGTCTTTGTCATCAACAAATTCTTCTAAAAACCATTCAAAGAAGTTGCAACCACTTTCATCATCACCACTCTACAAAAAATTAAAAAATTATCAAACAGAAACCCAAAAGGAGAATCAACCCCTACACCCAAAATGATACATACCTTGTACTTGGGACAACCCCAAAACATTTTACCAGCATTTGTAGATGTCTTCGTTGTTCGCAAAATAGCCACATCGTCATAATAACAAGTTGGCACAAACGATCTACTATGACTACCAACATACATACCCGACCAAGATGAATTCATTGGAGATTCAAAATTCATTGGCCGAAAATTTCCAAAGACACACGACATCATGGAGAGCAAATGGAAGAAAAAGAAATGCATGAATGGAAGAAGAAGAAACACACAAAGAAAAAGAACAACAAACACATGAAGAAGAAGAAACCAAGATGATACATTGAAGTAAACAAAAAGCCCTAAAAGAACGCTCAATAATCCACCTCATCAATCCTAATAATCCACGTCATTAATAAAAAAAAAATACACATTCCCATGTAGACACAAGCGTTAAATTTTTAAACGGAGTGAAAGGAAAGGTAAACATTGACATACATTTTAAACGTGTGAGATTAAATTGATTCAAATAATTAAAATGTGACTAAATTGACACTATTAAATAATATAAGGGACGAAATGTATATTTTTGCCTTTAATTTATTAGTGGTCACCCTATATATTTTTTTTAACAAGAATAATATGTTATTATAACTTCTTTTAATTTTTTGAAAAAAAAAATATTAAAAGAACTTTCTATCCGTCTATTTGTTTATATGATTATATTTATATATTTACATATCTATCTCTGTTTCTATACATAGGGATGTTTATTTTAGGTTATAATTTTTTATTTATGAGAATAGTATTCCCATGAATACAATAACAAGAATGACAATATTGAATATTTAAAATGGTTGACATTTTGTTTTAAAAAAATTTGTTAAAAAAAATTTACTTGCGTTTTGAATACTCCCACTAACAGCTAAAATGATTCGAGTATATATAAAATATATTAGAGAATAAAATAACTTTCACATTTCTATATTTTATTTTTAAAAATAGAGGTGAGAATGCACATTTCTATACTTGCGTTGTATTAATATTTTTTTTCAAAAAATTAAAAGAAGTTATAATAACATATTGTTCCCAAGCCTGACTGACGTTTTCTATTTCCCAAACCTGGACGACACGAAGGAGCTGCGCATGACGGGACGTGAGAGAAGGCGTTAATGGTTTTGACGTCTTCTGTAGAAAAAATGTTCCAAGGAAAGCGTCAATGGCACTCACGTTTTGTGTAGTACATATAACTTGCCACTAGTATTGACGTTTTGTATACCTACGTGTCCAAAACAATTTATATTGGTAATTTGTTTTTTAAATAATTTATTTTAAAAAATAGCTTTTTATTTCATTTTATTTGGGTTAAAAAGTTAATAATGTTTGTAACACCCTATTTTTCATAGAAAAAAATAAAAGTATTTTATTAATAATTTTAGTGTTTTTATTTTTTATTAATAGAAGCTGATAAATATTTAGTTAATTATTTAATATATTTTAGAATATAGTATCAAGTGTTTTATTAAAAGATTTTGATGAAATATTTATTTAAATTAATTGAGGGGAAGAGAATTTGTAACTATGGTGAATTCTTTTAACTATGAGGTTAAAGTGAGGTTAAGGTTTTGAAAAAATGGCTTTCTAATAAGCTTTTAGGTTACCTTATTTTTCACATATGTGTTCACACTTTAAAGTTCGGAGAACAAGAGCAGGAACGAAAACACCCCAAAGTCGTGTACCCATCATCTAATGTTTAGCCAGGTAATGCGGGAGTGAGAAACCTCACTCTAAATGTAGGTTTGTATGTCGAGTAGTGAAATTGGCTCCCAATCCTTTGTGTATTGTATGCTTACGTATGAGAGATTTCCCCTAATACCTATGTTTTACCCCCTTGTTCTTCTTACTCATAATTAATGGCATGAATTATTTGAATGTATGGTTAATTTTGTTTTGGATGATAATTGTATGATTGAAGGTCCTTATGGGTTCCCGTAGGAAACCTTAAGGGAACTTAATGTGATTTTGAGTAAAGAGATTGGTTGTATGTGTAAATTGGGTGATATTGAATGTTAATTGCTTGGTACAGAACATGTTTATCGATTGAATTGGGTGTTTTGACGAATTGATGCGTGATTCATAATTATGTATTTTCTACTGTGTGTCATTTTTGATATGTTTCCGAGCACCACATGAGCGCATTGGGCATTTCCGAGGCTAAGAGTAAAGTTTACTCTTAGGGTCTCTCATATGCTGAGCATAAGATGACTCTCATCGAACACGGAAGCTCTAAGGGTTCCCTGTGATGCATCTATTGGTCTTGATCTAGACACTCCAGAGAGCTCTTGATAGTGTTCTCGCCAAGTGTGGGCTTGGTCATGTCAGACACGGTTCAAACAGAGACCAATATGGTCCTCAGGAGGTATCATGCTTAGTGCGGGATGTGTGTCGTTGGGCGTTGCCTTGCTTGTAGACCTTTTTGTTGTTCTTCTATTAAATTTCATGTTGTTATTACAATATTTGAGAAGACATTTAACATCGAAGATTAGTTAGGACTAGCTAATATTTGATTCATGTTATTTAATTTGAGTAGTTCGATTGTAATTTTGTTAGTTTTCTTAATTAAGTCTAGTTTATGTTAACATTGTGATCCTTTATATCTGCATGATTTTTTGGTTGATTTATTATATTGAGGTTATTCAATTTTATATTATTCATATGTTATGACATGTTGGGTAGAGGGTGCCACAATTTTAATGAAATCAGAAAAGAAAATAACATTGATAAATAAAAATACTTATTTTAATATTATACATAGGTATAAATTATTATTTAATTAATTCTCTCTATTTTTATAATGTTCAATTTGAACTCACTAGTTTTAAATGATTCAATTTGAACTACTATTTTTTTTAAAAAAAAATATTCAATGTTACCCTCTTAATTGATTTTATTAATATTTTATTAATATTGTTACTGTCAATTTGAATTCTTTTTATAGAACGACAACATTGAGATTTTAAAAAATCAAAAATTAAATTATTTAAAAATAATAAGATAATAAAATTGAATGTTGAAAATAGATAAAAGAAAATTAAAAATATAATTTAAACTAAAATAATAAATAATCAGGATGGTCTAGTGGTCTAAGGTAGGCCTGGGCAAAAATTTTCGATCGATCCGATATCGATTAGATCAATGCTTAGATTTGATGAAGCAGATTGCTTCTCATGGATTTCAGATTTTTCTGGGTGTAAATTTTGAGTTCAAATGTGTTTAAATGGTCAGGCTCAGTGTTGGAATTTTCTCATCTGATATACCTGAACCGACTGCTCATCTTCTTCGTATTCATTTTCTTCATCGTATTCATCTTTTTCTACTTCTTCTTCTTCTTCTTCTATTTTCTTCTATTGCACTCCGCAAATATCCTCTTTTCTTCAACCTTTCCCTACTCCCTACCATGGCCCCCGCCGCTAAGAAGCTCCTCGTTCCCTGCTCTGGGTGACGAGGGTGGTGATGCGGAGATCTGAAACTCAGCAATTTTCCCTAACGAAGCAATGACGGAGACCAACAAAAGGCGACGGTGGAGGACGACATGAGGCGCAAGAGGAAGCTTCTTAAACCAATGAACCCAACCGATTAACCCGCAACCTACACAGACTGCATTAAAAATTTGTAATAATATGAAATTATAAAACTAGATAAAAAAGAATAAAGAAAGAAGAACAAAAGAACTAGGTAATTTTTATGCTCAATATGGCTACGAAAGATTAACTCCTCCTTTTCACATTAAAAGAAAAGTTATTAAAAAACGAAGATATCTTCAAAAAATTACCATAAATCTTCCTTTAAGACTTTTAGAAAAAAGAAACCTTTTAAAACAAATAACACCCAAATTCAAAAAGATAATAAAATCTAGTACAGTTTGTTATAAATGTGGTAGATATGGTCATTTGAAGAAAGATTGTAGAGTACAAGGATAAATAAATAAATTAAGCATGAGTGAAGAATTGAAAGAACAAATTTCTAAATTACTCTTATATGAAACATTAGATTCTAAAAGTTAAAATGAAGAAGGAATAATTCAAGTAAGTCAAGAAACTAGTCTGATGAAAAAGAAATTTGTAATTATGATTCAAAAAATTGTGCATGTTCTTATAAAATAAATGTAATAAAATCTAAAACTAAATTAGCCTTAGAAATGGTTGATAAAATAACAAATGAAGAAGAATGATTAGAATACTTAATAAAATTAAAAAAAAAATATTTTTTTAGAAGAAAATGAAGCAAAAGAAATTGTTTATGTAACACCCCGATTTTCACAAATTATATGAAGGCTCAAAGCCCAATAAGGGTAATTTAGTAGTCCAGAACGGGTCGTTCCCAAACTAGAACGGGCCATTCCAAACTACTAAAAAGGCCTATAAACCCTAGATTGGAACGGGCCGTTCCAACATAGGCTGTTATGAGTAAAATCCAAACCCAGAACGGGTCGTTCCACTTTGGGAACGGACCATCCCAAACATGGCTATTATGAGTTAAACTCAACTCTAGAATGAGCCGTTCTGGTTTAAGAACGAGTTGTTCTAGATGCGAATTTAACACATGATGAAAGGATCCAGAACAGACCGTTGCGGATCCGAAATAGGCCATTCTGGCCACTTCTGACATCTATAAATAGTAGACTCTAGCACTGCTGCTAGACACACTCTCTAAAGACCAAGGAGAATCAAGAGAAGGAGATCAACCAGATTCTGCTATAGCTTCATCTTCTACTTATCCAGGTAAAGGGGGAGTGAGAAACCTTGCTCTAGGTGTGGGAATGTATGTTGGGTAGTGGGATTGGCCCCCAATCCTGTGTTTGTTGTATGCTCATATGTGAGGGGTTTTCCCCAATTATGTTTGTTGCATCTATTGTTCTTCTTGTATGTAATTAATTTTATGAATTGCTTGAATGAATGATATGAATTAGAGTACTCTGTGGGTTCCTGTGGGAAGCCTATGAGAAATAGACAAATTTTGAATGTTTTCTATTTTACCTTCTGAGTTTTCTGTTGTGTCTTTGATGTTTGCTGAGTGTAAATATGTGCTTAATTTCAAAAATAGACAAGTTTTGATATGAATTAGAGTGCTCTGTGGAGACTATATAAATATGATGAGATAATGTGAAAGGTGAATATGAGACATGAGATATGATGATATGTGAGAATAAGACATGATGATGTGATATGAGAATGCATAGAGTCTTGAATTACATGCATCATTTGCATAAATGTTTTAAGGGTACGATATGGAATACACAGCCAGGAAAGGCCCCCTTGTGTAAAAGCTTGGGGATTAGTCCTTGGAGATAGCTCGGTTTGTAAGTCTCAGTCTTGCCCATTATGTGCATGGGATGTATCTTGCACGGCTTAGCTATCCCAACTAGACCCTAGTAGTATGTCCTTCTAGTGAGAGTGCGCAGAGGGTGTGACCCGGCATGTACTCCTAGACTACTCTATGTGTGTTGCTAGTGGAAATGCACCAGGTGAGGTGTTACTGGCACCACATGCATGATAATATGTAGTTCATATCCATTACATGTGTATTTTAATGTTATATGTTAAAGTGATTTTTATGTTTTGGATGATTGGGATGTGATATTGTTGTTAGTCTATCTATGCTTTATACATATACATGTCTTGTTTGTGTTTGGCTATCCAGTGTGTATTCCTGCATCGTGATCCAGAGTGAGATGTTTCTCACTTCCTTTTCTTTTGTGTTTTTTTCCTTTGGTTGTTATATAGGTGATCATTAGCATGAGGTTGAGGATGTTGGTGATGAAGCTTAGGCTTCAGTGTTGGACTTTGCTCTGATAGGACATGTGACATCGGGGCATAGATAGGATTAGATTAGGATGTTGTTTCTATTAAATTATTTTGAAAACCTTAGCCATAATTCTTTTGTAATTTTCGTTGATTATGTTATTTGTTTAAGTCATGGATGTGGTGCTTTCTATTTGAACACGTTTGGTGTTTAATTATGAAAGATTATGTTCTTCAAAATTTTATTATTTATGTATTACGGTATGCGGGTAGAGGGTGTCACAGTTTAGAAAATGATGATAAGTTTGATGGATATGACTTCTCAAATATGTGGAAGGTATTATGCACAAAAGTTTTGATGATGTCAAAGTGATTATAAAGAATTAAGGAAGATTCAAGGTTGAGATAAAGCAAGTTGATGCAAGAACAAGATCTCAAGTGTTGCATAGATAAGTCTTGTCAACTTAGCTAAAAGTGTAAAAGAATCTATTAGAATTGCAAGTATGCTAGGACTTAAGAATAAGTTTTCAAAAATCTCAATTTAATCTCTTTAAATTTAAGCAAGTTTTTTCAATCTTTTGAAAGTAAGTAAAAATGTTTTCAAAAGAATTAAAAAAAGCTTTAAATAATAGTTCAAATCATTTCATAAAAGAGATTTGTGAAAGAAATTATTGATATGAAGTTTTCTACATAAAAGTTTTTGAAACAATGCAACAATATGTTCTGGTAATCGATTACCAGCATTTGTAATCGATTACCAGGAGAGAGAACTTTAAAGTTTGAATAATAAGATAAAACGTTTCAATTATATTCAAATTTATAACCGTTGTAATTGATTACCAAACCTTTGTAATTGATTACCAGTGTATCTTTTCAGACGAACACAAACAGTTACACCTTTTAATGAAAGGATACAACCATGAGATTTTTATCTATAAATATGGGTGATTTTTCTTTTAAAAGGTTACGAACTAAAGTGTGAAAAATGATTACAAAAACGTCTTGGCCATAATCACTTGCAAATTCTTTAAGAGCTCTTTCAGGATCTTCATCTTGTAATACCTACTCTTCAAGAGAGATATTTGTTAAAATTATTCTATCATTCAATCTATAAAGGGAGAAAGTATTTTTCTCCTGGGTGTTTGTGGATCTCAACACAAGGAAAGGAAATTCCAAGGTGTTGGAAGATTCAAGTCTTGTAAGGATTACAAGGATAGTGAAATCTCAAAGTGGTAGACTTGAGGACTAGACGTAGGCAGGATTGACCGAACCAGTATAAAATTGAGTTTGCAAATCTTTCTCATTACTCTTTTATTTATTCCTTTGATTGTGTTTAAGTAGTGTGCATCTTCACTATCTACATATAAATTTATCTAAGGAATTGAATTTATAAGAAAGTAATTCAGAAAAATTTTCATTATTAGAAAAACTTAGAAAAATTAATTCACCCTTCCCTCTTCCCCCTCTTAAGTTGTATGAGGCTACTTATCTAACAAAATATATTAAAGAAAGCAATAGTGAAAAGAAGAAATAACATGGCTAAAACATGAAATGAATGAATTGAAAGAAAAGGATTTAGTACAAGATATTCAAATTTTACAAATAGCTGAAAAGAAAAATGAAAAGGTCATAATAAAAGAAGAAGAAAAGGTTAATCACATAAAAACTACTACAACAAAAATGGTTAGTGAAAGTGTCATTAAAAATTGGTAAAATTTTTCATTAAAAAAATATTATTACTCTAATATATTCAAGAGCTAATTTAAATTGTATAAGGGAAGGACTAATACCTACACAACTTTTTGAAAAGACTATTCAAACTCGTAACAACTAATCGCAAAAACTTAAAGGTAAAATATAAATTGTCAAATGCTAGTATTTGTAATAATGGAAAATGCTTTAAAAAATGCTTTTATATTAACACAATATTAGTGAAGAAATGATCTTAGGAACCTCATTCTTAACTAAAATATATCCTTTTGAAAGAAGAGGGAATAAAAATTGATAATCTTAGTTTTGAATTCATAAAACCTATGAGAAAAAAGGAAATTTTAGAAATAAAAGATGTTAATGAAGACAACTTTATAAAAAGAATAAAAATTAAAAATAATAAAATATTACATTTATAACAAGAAATAAAATATAAAAGGATAGAAGAACAATTAAAAAAATCCCACTAAGAATGAAACAATTTGAAGAAATAGAAGAAGAGTTTGTAAAAAGTTTGTGCTCAAGTTCCTAATACATTTTGGGAAAGGAATTCGTTTGTGGTAGAATTTTCTTATGAAGAAGGTTTTCATGAATGCGAAATTCCAAGTAAAGCTAGACCAGTATAATTAAATAAAGAAACTTTAGAATATTATAGAAAAGAAATAAAATTCTTTTTAGATAAAAAAATTAATTAGGCCTAGTAAATTGCCTTGGAGTTATACTGTATTTTATGTGCAAGATGCTTATGAAATAGAAAGAGAAAATTAAGGATGATGATAAATTATAAACCTCTAAATAAAATATCAAAATAGATTAGATATTCATTACCTAATAAAACTGAATTAATTAATAAAATATACCAAACAAGAATATTCTCTAAATTTGATACGAAGTTTAGATATTACAAAATAAAATTAAAAGAAGACAAATATAAAAGTTTGTTTACTATTCCTTTTGGGAATTTTGAATGGAATGTGTGCCTATGGAATTAAAAAATGGTTCTTCTAAATTTCAAACATTATGAATAATATAATAAATCCTTATGCACAATTTGCTTAAGTATATATTGATGATGTGTTAATATTTTCTAATTCTAAAGAACAACATATAAAACATTTAAATATCTTTAAAAATGTCATTATGAAAAATGGAATGGTTATTTCAAAAAGAAAATAAAAATAGGCCAAACCAAAATAATATTTTTAGGACATGAGATTTACTAAGGAATCATTGTCCTAATTAAAAGAAGTATAGAATTTTTTTGATAAATTTCTTAATGAAATAAAAGATAAGAATCAATTACAAAGATTTTTAAGATGTCTTAATTATGTGGCCAATTTTATTCCTAAGGTTAAAATAATTTGTAAACCCCTTTTTAATAGGCTTGTAAGAATCCAAAACCTTAGACTAATAAATTAACTCAAACAGTAATTAAAATAAAAAAGTTTAGTTAAAACCTTGTCTTGTTTAGGAATTCCTCATCCAAAGGCCTTTATGATTGTTGAAACAAATGCCTCCGATATAGGTTTTGGAGGAATACTAAAACAAAAATAAAAGATTTGTTTGAGCAAATAATTAGAAATTTCACTTGGGAGCTAGGGTAGAATACCAACTTAAATATAGCATTATTAAAAATAAAATTTTTAAGTATTGTTCTTTGTGTTCAAAAATTTCAAAGTGATTTAATAAATAAAAATTTTCAAAGTGATTGAATAAATAAAAAATTTCTTTTAAGAATTTATTGTAAATCTACAAAAGAAGTTTTAGAAAAGGATGTTAAAAAAATTGTTTCAAAACAAATATTTACCAAATGGTAAAGTCTCCTTTCTTATTTTGATTTTGAGATAGAATTTATAAAAGGAAAAAATAATCATTTACCTGATTTTTGAAATATTAGATCAAAAATCTTATCTTTAAGACAACAAACGATCCCTTAAGTTTTAATATTGACAAATAAAAGGATTTTTTTAAAGCAAAATTTGACATTCTTCAAAAATATAACAAATCAGATGAAATGTTAAGATAATACATATCATATGTAAGATGAAAGAAATCAGATGAAGCATACAGTCTGTCTAACTTACACTAAATGAATAAGACTGACATTGCATTTGTTTTAATGTGTTATTCCTTGGTAGATCAAATAAAAAGGAACTTCGAAGCTCTCGAAGAGCATTAATGAGGAAAAAGACAAATCTTCGTGAGAAGCCAAAAAGCACAATCTTGGATATCATGGAAAAGAGACTTAAAAGGACTACTCTACACCATCCTCAACTACTCTACGCTAACACTCTCTGCTACACTCAAAAGTATAAGGAAATGCTGATAAGTAGTTGCCTGAATCAGATAAAAGGTACACACATCCTGATAAGCATTTAATGCTCACATTAAATGCATCAACAATACTTTCTACGATTAGCTAGGAAGACAAATGAAGCATCTGGTAAAGAAATTTGAACGTTGCTGCAATAGTCATCTTCTCCAAAGCTACTATATAAAGATCAAGCCTTCAAACTACAAGAGAATAACTTTTGAGCGAGAAAAGAATATATACTATATATACATGAAGAAAACGGGCTAAGAGATCAATATTTTTTGATCAATTCATTATGAAAAAGTCATCAAAATATCAAGCTGAAGCACTGCAAAGAAGATCACATTTGAAAATTATGCATCTAGATCTTTGTTGTCTTTTTTGTGCTATATTTTTTATAGCATCACATTTAGAAGAAATGAAGCTATACTTGTAACTCTTATCAATTATATTTGTAAAGGTTAAAATTGCTCGTTTGACAAGGTCTCAGTTTGAGAATAAGTCATTCTAGCAATCCATATTTTTAAACAAATAAAAGAGTCCAACCATCCTTCGCGAATGCCGAAAGCCCGTTTCGGGCCGGTGGCGACATCAACCACTTTTGGTTCCCAAGTATTATCAACCACTCCTGGTTCGCTAACTTCATTCATTAGCGCTAGTATTCTTTGTTCTGCCTCTTCAAGCTCTCAGTGAGGATTATCGACCACTCTTGGCTTGCTAACTTCACTCATTACACTAGTGGAAAAAAGACTTTTAAAATCGGTTATTTTTGACTTTTAAAATCGGTTCTTTAACCGATCTTGAAAGAGCCGATTTTAAAAGTGAACTTTTAAAATCGGTTGTTTTATAACCGATTTTAAAAGTCTGGATGTGTAAAAAAATTAAACTAGAACGGGCCGTTCCAAAACCGGAACGGGCCGTTCTAGTTTGATCGAAAAGGCCTAAAAGGTCACTTGGAGAACGGCCCGTTCTCCAAGCAGAACGGCCTGTTCTGCAAGGAGAACGGCCGTTCTCCTTGAAGAACGGGGCGTTCTGCTAGGAGAACGGGCCGTTCTCCTTTCAGAATAGGGCATTCTGCTTGGAGAACGAGTCGTTCTCCTTGCAGAACAGGTCGTTCTACTTGGAGAACGGGCCGTT
>NW_017984566.1:0-22329 GCF_000340665.2 Cajanus cajan | reverse complement strand
AAGCCTGGAGAGGCTTGTCAAAGAATACTCACTAAGAGCCTGAAGAGGATGAACAAAGAATACTAGTGCTAATGAATGAAGTTAGTGGGCTAGAAATGGTCGATAATCCTCACTAAGAGCCTGAAGAGGCTGAACAAAGAATATTAATGCTAATGAGTGAAGTTAGCAGGCCAAGAGTGGTCGATAATCCTCATTGAGAGTTTGAAGAGGCTGAACAAAGAATACATAATAATAATAACCTTTTTGAAAATTGGGGTGTTACAGCACACATACAAGCCATACATAAAACACTAACAAATGCACAATAACTTATCATGCAATGATGTCATGGACTCGACTCATAAATGCATGCATGTGGCGCCAGTCACATATCTCATCACATATCACGTGGTATGCTGCCAAAGCACCATACTTGGAGTAGTCTAGGAGTACATGTCGGCTCAACCGCGCACTCTCAACTAGAAGGAATGTACTCTAAGGTCTCCCCAGGATAGCGAAGCCGTGCAAGATACATCCCATGCACATAAACAGACAAAACTAGGCCTTCCAAATCGTGTTATCCCCTAGGACTCCTCCGAGATGTTTAACCCGAAGGGCCTTCCCTAACGGTGTACTCCATATCATACCTCATTACATAGATGCATATGATGCATGTCACACTTTCACATGTTCATGGACTCAACATTTCACTTTTCATATCTCTTCATGTCACTTGTTCTCATATCACATTATCATATTTATAGTCACAAGGTCACATATAAGAGATTCTCATCCTCATCAATCTCATAAAAATACACCACTTGCATCAACACCATAATAAGACAATTCTCACACCATTAGCACCTTCAAACATAACTTAAACCTTATCCGTTTTCGAAATTATCTATTCCTCATAGGTTTCTTATAGAAACTCACAGAGCACCCTAATTCATATTAAAACTTATCTGTTTTTGAAATTAGACACATATTCACACTTAGAATCACACAAAAAATGCAACAGAACTATCACAAAGCAAAATAGAAAAATTTTATAAAGTGTTTGTTCCTATACACAAACATCAGGCAAGGGATTGGAGATCAATCTGACTACCAAACAATTATTTACGCACCCTCGAGTCAGGTTTCTCACTCCCCCTTACCTTGATGAGTAGAAGAGGAAGCGCGTACAGTTCCCCTGTGACCTCCTCCTCATGGTTCTCTTAAGTCTTCAGAGCACAATGCATAGAAAAGAAAGAGAAAGTGAGAAGCGTGAAAATAACTCAGGACAACCTCCTTTCTTAAAAGTAATAAAAATAAATAATAATAATAATAATAATAATTAGCAAAAGACCACTATGTCCCTCCTTCCCTTTTCATAAAATAATTAAACATATTTCTTTCTTTTAATAAATAACATAAACATAATTCTTGATAAAAAAAAAATATTTTCATAAAAATAGTCTTATAGAAAATAATTCAAATTTTAATTAAAAATCATTTTTATATTAAAATAGAGCTCACATAAAATAGATAAATAATATAAAATTTACTTCTCCCTTTTAGTTAAAATAGCATATGTTTTTTTTCTAAAAATAAAGTTCATATCAAATAACTAAATAATATTAAAAAACCTTCTAATAAACACATTAAAACATTAAAATAAATATTACGTATTATTAATATAATTTTATAAAAATCAGGGTGTTATAATTATCAAAGGAGATAATCGATTACCACAAAATGAAATACAATTCTAGGTTCTGAGAAGCTCAGGATAATCGATTACTGTGTCTCATAATTGATTACCCTGACTCTTTGTGTTCAAAATTCAGTTTTCAGATGAACTCATAATTAATTACCATATTAGGTAACAGATTACTTGTGTTATGACTCTTTATAATTGAATTATATCTTGCACTTTAAATATCTATCTTTTATGAAATTAAAAGAGAATCTTTTTGAAAAAATAACATTATTGAAAAAGAATACATTTAGAAACAAGAATCAAAGGTTGATTAAAGAAATATTTTTTGAAATACAAAAAGTGCAAAGATTGAACATGTGTTCTTGAAGGAAGAAATTCAAGAAGTGAATTCAATTGTGAAAGATCAATGTCTACACAAATTAGGTGATATCTTTCTGATCTTTTAAACTGTATTTTCGTTTTGTATGGTGTATCTCTTGAGATAGGGTGTCTCAATAAGAGATCTTGAAATCTTGAGTGAGATTTCTCAAGTAAATTATGTGGGGTGCAGAAATTTGTGTGTTTTTCAGTCTTGTAGTGTCAAGATTTGATGTGTGTTAGTATTCTTGTAATATTGTGTGTGCATAATATTTGTAAACAATATTATAGTGAATGATCTTTGATTTAGTGGGGTGCTAAATCAGAGAAAACTGGATGTAAGCCAAGTGGACGGCTGAACCAGTATAAATTTCTGTATTTTTTTTTTATCTTCGTACCCTTAGCTCTTTAATAATCTTGTTACGAATCTGTTTAAAGAATTCAAAGATTTACGAGATATGTTGTTTCAATTACCATTCATACTCTAAATATTATTCTTGTAATTGAAATTGATTAAGAAATTGGTAATATAAAATCAACCTTGATTACAAGTGACTGATTTGTTGCTTTAACATTGAAATTCTGATATATTGGTATTTTATCTTGTAATCTCCTGGAATTTGTTAAATCAAATGGATTAAAGGTTGAGTATTGGATATCTTGGTAGGTTATAATCAAGAAATTTCGAAATTAGAGTTATCTTAGGATAGAACCTATTAACCCCCCCCCCTCCCCTTCTAGATTCTATTAAATTGGAACCAACATTGGAGGCCCCTTATCCACAAAGCTTCTGCCTAAAAGTAATAGTTTTTTGGTGGAAAAAATTAAATATAGAATTTCTTGAATCCAAATTTAAGGCTTGGAAGACTAGATATGCTTTAAGTCCTTAGAAATATTTAGAAGCCAATTCTAAAGAAAAGTTTAAGAAAAATTTATAGAAGGCTTTTCCTCGTTGGATTTTGAAGATGAACAAGAAATGGAGGAAGTAAATAGTAGTCCATAAAATGACTGCTAACAATTACAAATGGCACAAGATCCTAATATTAGCCTTGAAGACTTGTGACTAGAGCACTTCATTAAGACTCATAAAATCAATTTATTTGATGTCAACTTTCAAATTGCTCAAGTTATGGATAAACTCAAGTTGGTAAAAGACGATGAAATAATTTAAGAATTTTGCACTAGAGAGCTATATGGCCCCAACTGTAATTATGTTAGTAAAAGCAAAGAAAAGCATCACAATAAGAAGGCATGATTCTTACGTTGCCCAAAAGATGCTTTTCAATTTGCTCATTAGTTTCGACAATAAAAAGTAAGGCTAACCAGTTGTAAAATAATTATGTTTCGATAGCCAAAAATAAGGCTTGCCAATTATAATTTAATTGCTTTTGCATTCCACCTCTGAGATCCATCTGTAAACTCTTTGATTATAAATATCTTGTAATTTGAGATGAAGAGACAACTACTCTCCAAAGTCTTAAACTCTTCTCCCTCAATTCCTCCTAACCTAAATACCTAAGCTTTCTTCCTTTCTTACTTTGCTTTTTTAAGTATTTACACTTAAGTAAATAAACTTTGTTTAATTCTTTGTTTTCTTTCTTCTTTATTTTGATTATCTATTACTTCCGTTGTAATTATTGTGCATATGATGCTTTAATAATTGTGTTTGCTTTGAAAAGAGACTATATTTATCTAATAGAAAACATGATTCACATGTAACGCTAGGATGTAAATAACATTAGAGAGTACTAAGCATAATTTCGTTTTAAGGTTTGAATATAAACATTTGCGCCGAATACAAATATTTATTTTTTTTAATAACTCATATTTTACATAAAATTTTAACAATTCAGTCGTTGAATTTAAAGTTTTTAATAAATAGATTAAATTTACAAATTTTCCAAAAGTTTAAAGACCATTTGATACTTTGTTTTATTAATTCAAATCAACGTATAAAATAATTTTATAATTATCTATCAATTTAAATTAATAAAATGAAGTATCAAATAATTTTTAATTTTTTTAAAAAATTTATATACTTAATTTATATATTAAAAACTTTAAATTCAATTACTGAATTGTTAAAATTTAATGTAGAATATAAATTATTGAACAAAATAAATCTAAATAGAATTATCCTCGTAATAAAAAATTTCCCAACTCATAATAATAAAGTAGACTTTTTTAACATTATATATCCCTCAATTACTCAGTACAAATTGAATATGCATGAAATGCAGGAAGAAAAGCGAAAGCGTAAAAACCCAAGTAAATTAAAGAATGATATATTATTTATTTACATAAGAAAACTTGGGACTTTTTTTTTAAAATATATCAAATTTTTTTTATTTATTTAAATAACCTGGGCTGGTTATTATTTACCCAAATCACTCACTTTGAAGCCCAAGTGAGAAATCGGTTACCCAGTAACCGATTTCTCAAAGAAATTTTTAAAAAAAATTCAAAATCTCTTTGAGAAATCGGTTAACCATTAACCGATTTCTCGCTTGGGACTTTTTTTTCAGATTTTGTAAAAAAAAATTAATTTTTCATTTTTTGATTTTCAGATTGTTTAAAAAAGTATAATTAATTTTAAAAAATATATTTAATATTTAAATTAAATAATTTATAAAGAATAATACTTAATAATAAAATTAACATTATATTTATTTATAAATTATAATATTTTTGATTTGATTTTTTTTAAAATAAATATAGTTAATTATAATTTTCAGAATTATATATAAAATTATAAAATTTTGTATAATATTTTAAATTTATGTTAAAAATAAAGAAAATGTTAAAACTTATTTATTATACTAAATTTTAGAATTATAAAATTAATTTTATTATTTAAATTAAATTTATTAAATATAGAAAATTAAAAACTGTAATATAATAATAAATATATTGATTTTGCATTAATAATTAAAGATAATTAAATTGATTATTACATAAATGTCAATATTATTTTATTAAATATTAATGACATTATATATTAAGTACACTAATTATAACGGTTATATCATTAAAATGAAAATAACTTAAAAAAAGACACAATTTAAACAAACTTCAAACATAATAGATAAAAACATAAAACTTAAATCATATAATATTAGTTGTCTAACTTCATTGCTTGGTCAAGATATCTTTCAATCGTTTCCATCCCATACAATAGTCCAATATATGTCATGGTAACTTTCATTGTAATTCTGTTGTTCTTTTTTATTCGATCTCCTATTTTATTGTTGTTATTTTATTTTTATTTAAAGTTGTTCATCTCAATTAAAGTTATTTTTATTTAAAGTTGTGATTTATCATAAGATTGTCATTTATTTAAATATCAATTTAAAATTAATTTTATTAAATTTTATTCTTTAAAAATTATTTTAAATAGATTTTTATAATCTAAAAACAAAAACTAAATAAATTTTTTAAATATTTATTATAATTTTTTTAATTTGAATATTAAAAACTGAAAAAGAAAAAAAATAACAAATCTAAAAAAGAAGAAGCCCAAAAAAAACACAAAAAAAAGCAAAAAAACGAAGAAAAAAAAAGCCCAAGTGAGAAATCGTTATCCTCACCTGGACTTCAAAAATAGGTTATTTGAATAAATAATCTTGGGCCCAGATTATTTAAATAAATAATTTTTTTTTATATATTAAAGAAAAAAAGTCAAAACTTGGTGAACATTGTCTTTGATCAATTAAATTCTGCGTGACAGATAGCTACCACATTGACTGTCTTGTCCTCCAAACAGTAAAGGGAGAGGCCAACTTGTTATGAATATTTGAAGTTTTAAGAATTAGACAAGAATTCAAACAATGATAAAAAAGAAAACCTTACAGATGAATGACACGTGTACGAAGATCTCAGCCTCTCACTATATATGCTTTATTTCATATCACAACTGCATTTAAATCACATACCACTGGGTTATCTCACATTAACTTCATCAAAGTCCAATCATGACCATGCTTCTCGCCTGTTTTCTCTTATCTCTTTTGCTTTTTCTTATACCAACCAAAATCAAGAAAATTCGGTGTTCAATATTAACAATGTTAAGAGTTGAGGTAACAAAACGAGAGATAGTAAGCATGGAGCAACATTTGCCACGAGAAGTGCTATCAAACATCCTCACAAGGTTGCCGGCGAAAGAGTTGGTGAAATGTAAATGTGTTTGCATGTCCTGGTTCCATCTCTTAACCGATCCTCATTTTATTAATAATTACAATGTTGTCCACAACAATCTCCTAAGCCAAGAGAAGCATCTCTTGGTCATTTGCAGACCCTTTTCTCCGGGCCTCAAAACTTACATTTCTGTTCTTTCTTGGAACCTCAATGACCTCAAAAAACATATTTTTTCTTATGTTTTAAACCCTCCTTATGAATTCAACTCTAAACACAAATACTGGACCGAAATCTTGGGTCCTTGCAATGGCATATACATGCTAGAGGGCAATCCTAATGTCTTGGTCAACCCTTCTCTGAGTCAGTTCAGGGCTTTGCCAGAGTCCCATTTCGCTGGTCGATGTAGGACTTACTCTCTCACTGACTATGCTGGCTTTGGCTTTGACCCCAAAACCAATGATTACAAAGTTGTTGTAATCAAGGACCTTTGGTTGAAGGAAACAGATGAAAGACAACTTGGGTATTGGACTTCTGAGTTGTTTAGCCTCAATTCTAATTCTTGGAGAAAACATGATGCTGCTCTCCCACTTCCGATTGAAATTTGGGGATCTTCCCCGGTTTACACTTATGTAAACAATTGTTGTCACTGGTGGGGCTTTGTTGATGAGTCTGGTAGAAAAGAAGATGTTGTTCTAGCATTTGACATGGTTAATGAATCCTTCAGGAAGATAAAGGTGCCAAGGATACGTTGTTCACCAAAAGAAGAATTTGCAACGCTTGCACCCTTTGACGAATCTGCTACAATTGGTGTCATTGTTTATCCTGTAAGGGGAAAAGAGAAGTCTTTTGACGTGTGGGTAATGAAAGATTATTGGGACGAAGGGTCTTGGGTTAAGCAATACAGTGTTGAACCTGTAGAAGCAATTCACAAGCTTGTGGGGTTTTATGGGAACAATCAATTTCTTTGGAGCAGCTTCAATGATGGATTAGTGTGGTATGACTGTGAAGCTGAGTCAGAAAAAATAAAGGATCTGCAGGTTTGTGGAAGGAATGGGTCGCTAAGAGCTGCTAGATACATGGAAAGCCTTGTTTCACTTAAAAGGGGAAATGAGTTTAGTTGCCATTTTCTTCAAGTGGGTCGCTTGATTCCCAACTCTCTGCTAGATCAAAGGGAAACACCATATTTTTCTTCTTTTTAGATTAAAAGATTTAGACTTAAATATATTTTTAGTCTCTCAAATTTAAGATAAATTTGATTTTGGTCCCTCAAATTTAAAATTGTTGTTTTTAGTTCCTGTAATTTTTAAAATTCTTATTTTAGTCTCTTAGATCACCAATAACATATTTTAAAGTGACTAATTACGATAGTTATGCGATATTAACCAGATTTAATGTGATATTTTTACTAATAAAAATATCAATAGGTAGATTTTATGCAATAATGTTTAATAAATTTCTTAACAAAATTTGAATATAAAAACTAAAATAAGATTTTTTGAAATTACATGAACTAAAAACAATAATTTTTAAATTTAAGGGACCAAAAACAGATTTACCATAAATTTAAAGAACTAAAAACATATTTAAGCCAAAGATTTAATTACATTTGTATTCCTATAATTTTATAAATTTTATCTTTTAATTTCTAATTAAAAAAATTTCCTTTTAATCCTTATACATATGATTTTTGGTTCAATTTAAATCTTGTTTTACATAAATTTTATCTTTTAATTCCTATAAAAATAGATGATAGGGAATAAAAAGAAATAAAAAAAGATATATATACATTAAAATGGAATATTTTTAATTATAAAAACTAAAAGATAAAATTTATAAAATTATAAAAATCAAAAGAGTAATTAAACTAAATTAAAAAAAAAAAAAAAAAAACAAGAATGAGATGGCTCCGGGTTGTCTTCTGTGTAGATATAGATTATTGGGTTGTTTGTCTGTCATGGAACACAACATTGTCCTAATTGGTTAAAATAGTGATGTTGAGAAGATAGCTGAAGAGATCAAAAGAGGGATGCTTCCGTGGAGGGAGTGGAAGCAAAACTCTGACAAATTTGTAGAATTTTTTTCATTTTCATTCAAAAAATATACTGGGTAAGAAAAAACTCGCTTATCTGTGCTCAGAAATTCCACCTCTGTTCACAGCACATTCTTCCATTATGTGTTGATATGAAAGAAACTATTATTTTGGTAGAATTCTAGTCTCGTGGAGGTGTTGACAGCTTTTCTCAATATTTTCAAGATCAACAGTCTTGCCACTTTAGTGTTCAAAAAAATTCACTTTTCATGGTAATATCTTTAAAATAATTTAGCCATGTTATACCCTCCACAGAATTCAGAACAAATAGGGAATTTCCTTTCTGCACTTGCAATATTTTTTTATAAACATTGCCTGAAGAAGTCCTTTGGAAAGTTGGGAGCACCTCTAAAGAGTGTTGTTCCAGTTATTACACACCTAATGAGGTTCCCGAGTCTGATAGTTTGTTTCTTGATTTTGACACTTGCACTTATGGCTACTCAATTTTAAAGCATTTTTAGACGCAACTGCGGGCTTCTTCTATAGCATTGGTGCTCTAGGAGGAGGGCAAGCAACTACCCCATGAGTCACTGAATTCTTCATTGATACGTTTCCATCACTGTTTATTTTGTATCCACTCAGCATGGGATATAAAACTAACTATAGCCAGAGCAAATTTATTCACTGTTTGTTTCCTGATTGTACAGGTTGGCATCTATTACTCAGCTTGTTCACCATGAAATGAGTTATGTACTTGACATTGCTCAATAATTTTTATTATCCATACATCTCCAGCTGCATATTCAGTATAACAATGCTTAACTACAAACAAACACTCCCTGCGTTCTAGACAATCAATTACTACAACATGCAGTTATGTACTCCTGGCTGGTTATCTATTCCTTTTAGTTCTAATCCAACATAACATACTGAGTGTTGCATTGGTGCACCCATCCTATGTGGGGATCTTCGTTATAACAGCCAACAGAATGAGCATATTGGCCTCTAAGCATCTCAATGATGCATTCACGAGCCTGTAATATGGTTGGAAACCGCATGAACCAATTTCTCATCTGTACCAAAGCCTCTTGTGCTTCAACAAATTCAGCTCGTCTGAGTTCTATAGCCACTTTGTTTTCAAGAAACTGAATTAGTAACATTAAGTACACACCAGCCATCCAGATAGATGAGTGTTGCAAATCCACTTCTCTAACACCATCAGTAATTCCAAGCTTCACTAACTCATCTTGAATTATATGCATCCCAGACTGTATGCGTTTTGCACACTCCTATGTGGATGCACCATCGACTTTTTGGCAGTTTTTGCCTTGGTCCATATTTTATTATAAAAAATATACAGCTTTATGACTTTTGAAGTGATCTATGAAAACAATTTTGAGAGTTGTTATGGTATTAAGAGTTTTAATATAGTTGATTTTGGACTAATAGTCGCATGAGTTTGTGTTGCGTCAAGTCTGTTTTCCTTTGACCTAGTTGTGGTTCAGTTATTTAGTTTCCTAATTTGTAGGACTTTGATGTTGATATTTGAATCTGTTATTGAACGTTTTTGTCTTATAGGAGATAGTGGGTTCATTTTCTATATTTTTTATTATTATTTGTTTAGGATTAGCTCTCTATAGAAGAGCAAGTATTTTACATGTAGTTAACATCAAGAAGTAATAAACAATTCTTTCCTTCATTTATCCCTTTTACACTTTATTTTGTAACAGTGGTATCCGATCTTAGGATCTTAGGTTTTACATTTGAGTGTAAACAAAGGGAGAGTGAGAGTAAACACTAGTAGGTTAAGTTTGGAGAAACCCCTATGGAATTGAAGTAGAGTATACCATTTCCTTCTGTTATTTTCTATTTTGCGGCAACAGTGAAAATGAATGGCCTCTGAAAGTTGTTTCTAGCCTTCCATTCCATGATTTGATGATCACTATGATCATTGGCATGCTTATGGAAAATTTCCTGAGGTCTAAGGAATATTGGTAGTGTTGAAATAGCAGAACTAGAAGATGGAGTCATGTTAACAGCAACGTAACAAGCTGAATTAGACACGTTGTAGTTGAAGGATCTTAAGGCTAAGAACTATCTTTTCAAGCAATTGACCAGGCAACCTTGGAGACAATTCTTTGCAAAGACACGTCCAGGCATATTTAGATACAATGAAGAAGACACATCAAGGGAACGCAAGGGCAAAACAAGTGCTACTTCAATGACTCAGAACAAATTCGAGACTTTACACATTAAGTCTTGAGAATCGATGGAGAAAAAATGTGAATTAATGGAGAAAAAATGGAGCGTGTCAGCATTGTGGAGAAAATTCTTTGATTGTTGAGACCAAAATTTAATTGTTAGCGTGCTCCATAGAGGAATCTTGGTGCGATGCATTTTGCAAACATTTAAGAAGCATCTATACTTTGATGTATTTACATAAATATTTATCTTTATTCTCTTTGTTGCATTATTCTCCTTATTTGTTGAACCAATTACTTTGGGGTGGTTTTTATAAATACAGGAGTTAAAAGTGTTTGGATTTGATGAAAAAAAGTAATTATGGAATTACATGGATCACCCAAAGCATGATTAATCATCATGAACTTGCGGAGATGTTTCAACCCTTTACCATATGTCACAAGTGTACAAATATGCATGTATATGCAGAATAATAGTTTTATGAATTGATTATCAATGCTTGTAATACATATCTTATATAATAGTGAGAAGGGTTGTTTTTAACAACCATATCAAAATGTACTGGAATATGAATTGATATTACAATAAAAGATAAGATTTGGTTAACAGATTAGCTAATCAATAAAATTTGATTAGCTGATTAACTAATCATGCCAACACGCCCCCGCGAGATGGTGGTGTTGGAAGCAACACCAATCTTGGATGTTAGCCATTAGTGTCTAGTACAATTAAGAGGCTTCGTGAGGAGATCAGCTAGTTGGTGGCTGGAAGGAACATGAGAAACATTGAGCTCCTTTGTGTTGACCAAGTCTTGAACAAGATGATAATCAATGGCGATATACTTCATACGAGAGTGGAAAATGGGATTGGCACAGAGGTATGTAGCTCCAATGTTGTCAGAGTAAATATGTAGGTTACCTAAGAGTGGCAAATGAAGTTCCTTAAACAGTTCACGAAACCAAAGAAGTTTAAATGTGGTTGACCTAATGGTACGATACTCTGCCTCTGTGGAGGATTTGGCCACAATTTTTTGCTTTTTATAAGACCAAGAGATAGTATTAGTCCTAGGTAAATGATGTATGTAGTAGTAGATTTCATGTCAGTAGAATCTCCACCCTAGTTAAAGTCAAAAAAGGCTTGTAGACGAAGATTAGAGGAATGTCGAAGATGGAGGCCATGATCCAAGGTAGACTTAAGGTAGCAAAGAAGTCGTTTGGCTACTTGCATATGAATGGTAGTTGAAGCATGCATATACTAAGACAACTTAGTGACACAATAGGCAACATCATGTCGTGTTAAGGACAGATACTGAAGAGACCCAATAAGTAGATGAAACTCATGCACATCACAAGATGGGGTGTCACTACAGTTGGAAAGATTTACCGAAGTAGACATTGGTGTAGTAATTGGCTTGGCATCATGCATGTTGTGTTTGTGTAGCAGATCACGAATGTAGTGATGCTGGGTGAGGAAAAGACCATCCGGTGTAAGGATCAATTCAATACCAAGAAAGTGACTTGGTGATCCAAGATCCTTAAGAGAAAATTGGTGGCCAAGTGATAACTTGAATGAATTAAGAAATGGGGGATCATTACCTTTGAGCAAAAGGTCATCAACATATATGAGAAAGTAAGCCAATACAGAACCTCAACGATACACAAATAAGGATGTGTCAGATTGTGAGTTGGTGAATTCAACACTGAACAAAAATTATTTTAGAGCAAGGAACCAGGCCTGAGGGGCTTGTTTAAGGCCATATAATGCTTTGCGAAGCTTGCACAGATGATCAAGAAACTAAGGATGAATGAAGCCAGGTGGTTGATACATGTAAATATCCTCCTCAATAGTGTCATGAAGAAATGCATTTTTGACGTCCATTTGAGACAAGGGCCAGTGTTTCGAGAGAGCCACACATAAGACCAACTTGATTTTTTGGGGCTTGATGATAGGGCTGAATGTATCAATGTATTCAACACCAGGTCGTTGATGAAATCCTTTAGCCACTAAACGGGCTTTGTAACGAGCAATGGAACCATTACTACACTAAATTCATCAAACATGGCGACTTTCCATTCAAGGACTTTAAGTGCCTAAGTAAGGAAACAAGGTTCAACAGGTTCTAGCATTGGATATTTGGTGGCTATATTAATTTGTTTAGGTTTAAAAATCTCATTTTTAAAAGGTGTAATCATGGAATGGGTTGAATGGGGATGCAATTTATCTGCAAGAAAATGATTATCAAAAGAAGTGGGCAAGTTGCAATCCGTTGACTCAAGAGTGATGAAGTTAGAAGGGGTTGGACATGTAGAAAGTGGACTTGATAAGGTTGGTGGGATGATAGGATTTGGTGAACTTGACTGGATAATAGAGGAATTAGAGACTTGGTAGTGGAGTGGTATGATCTAAAATTGGAGTTTTGGGTTGGACAGTGGGTTGTGAGACATGAGTGGGACCTAAAGGAGATTGAGTTATTTGTGTGGTGATAGTATTTGGGCTAGATATAAGAAAGGAAGGTTGTTGCACATAGGTGGTAAGAGAGAAGGAAGTAAATTTGGTGGCTAAGGGAAAATTTGTTTCGACAAACTGAACATGATGGAAGGTATAGACCTTTTGTGAGGGTGGATGAAAGCAGAGATAGGCACTTTGTGTATTGCTATATCTAATGAAGACACGATTTTGGTTGAAGTTTATTTGTGGTGTATGGTGCAAGCCATGGAAAACACAAGCATCCAAAGACTCGCAACTTTGAGTAGTTTGGGGGTGATTGAAATAAAGTTTTGAAGGGTGCTTTCATTTTGAGGATAAGGGTGGGCATATGATTTATTAAATAGGCTGTAGTTTGTAATGCATGACCAAAAGGTGAGTGGTAGTGATGCATGATGAAAAAGGGTACGGGCAGTTTCAACTAGGTGGCGATGTTTATGTTCAGACAGGCCATTATGTTGGGGAGTGTATAAGGAGTGGTTAAGTGGGAAATGCCATGTTTTTGTAGAAAAGATTTTAGTTTGATAAATTCACCACCATTGCCACTATATAAGGTTTTAATCTTGCAATCAAATTGGTTTTTGACTAAGGACTTAAAAATAGGGAAGATGACTGATACATCAATTTTAACTTAATGGGATATAGCCATACATATTTAGAAAAGTGATCAATAAAATGGACATAATAAAAATTTCCATTTATTGATTCAATGGAGGTGGGCCCTCAAACATCATAGAAAATTATTTCAAGAGGCCTAGTACTAGACAAAGTTGACTTAAAAAATAGAATTTGATGAATTTTATTTGACAAATAATCTGAACATGTGAGAGACGCATGAGTAAATTTGAAGGGAAAGATGTGTTTGAGAACTTGAAGGTGAGTATGACCAAAATGATTGTGTCATAATTGTATGGAAGGATGACTACGGACATAATGAAGTTTTGGAGAAGATGAAGGGAGTTGCAACTTGTACAGGTCTTCTTCAGTCTTTCCTTGCAGAAGAACCACTCTTGTTGTCAGGCTCTTTACCTCAAAGTGCCAAGGGAAAAATTCAACAAAACTGAGTTAGTCTTACATAGTTGAGAAATAGAAATAAGATTTTGAGTGGCAGATGGGACATGCAAGATATTGGAAAGACGAAGAGAGATGTTGGGTGTGACAAGATTAGTTGAACCAAAGTGTTTAATGAAAAGAACCTTAGAATTGGCAACATGTAGTTGATCTGAGCCAGTGTAATTGCTAGAGATGAAAAGACAATTAATATCATTTGTCACATGGTGAGAGGCTCCAGAGTCAAGAAACCATGAATTATCTGTTGGAAAAGAATGGCTCAATCCAAGAGGGGGGCGAATTGGATTCTATGACACTTTAAAAATTTTCAGAGTTCTTAGGATCTTTATTTCAATTCAAACTTTTCTAATATGAATTTTCAAAGAAGTTTCTTAATGACTTGTTAATGAAGAATGAATCCTATATGCTTTCTTGATTAATCATTAATAAGATTCAAAGTTAGGAGCAATCAATATGCAATACTTTGATTCAGTCTAACACAATGTTGTATACAAACATGTTAATCAAGAATACTCAAAGTAAAGAATAAGGGTAAGAGAAGATTGCACAAGTCTTTTATCCTGGTTCAGTCACTCCACATGTGACCTACATCCAGTCCTCAATCATAACCTGATCAAGATTTATTCCACTATCTTAATGAAGAAGTTTTACAAGCATACTACACATGCATACACTCCTACATTCAAGATAACCACTTTCTTGACCCCAAGAAAGCACCCCTTGTAGAAACCCACTACAAGAATTCCTTACCACTTGAGAAACCTACTCAAGATTTACAATTATTCACAAAGAATTAAGGAACGAATTCACCTAGAATTCAGAAGCAAATCTTAATCTTTCTCTTTTCAAGAATGTGTTGATGATGATTAGGGGTGCAAAAAATCCAAATTGATCCGAACCGATCCATAACCGATCCGATCCATATTAAAAAATCCGATCCATTTTGAAAAAAAATCCAAACCGAACCACTTTATAAAACCGGTTCAGTTATCCGATCTATGTTTACAAAGTGGATCGGTTCGGTTCGGTTTGGTTTTCTAAAAAAACTGATCCATATATGAGTAAAAAAGTGGATAACTGCACTGCACCGAACCGATCCAATTTCAAAAAAACCGATCCATATTTTAAAAAAACCAAACCGATCCACTTTATAAAAAATAGATCGGTTAACCGATCCACTTTTATAAAACGGTTTGGATCGGTTTTTTGAAAAAACTGATCCATGAACACCCCTAATGATGATGATCTTTTCTCAAAGCATTTCAAAAATGTTTTTCTTCTTGGTTTCACAAAGAAAACATTCCAAGAAGGTCACAAAGACTTCACAATCACGTTTTTCTCTTTTTGATTCTCTGTTCTATCTCTTTTTTTAAGTTTCAAAATGTGCAAACTATTTATAAGTTTTTCAGAACCAGATAATCGATTATTTTAAAGAATAATCGATTATTTTGTTCTTCATGATTTCTGGAAATCAATCAAGAACAATTTAATCGATTATTTTGCAGGATAATCGATTATTCTAGTGAGTGATTCCTGGGATAATCGATTATTTCACAAATAATCGATTATTGCAGCAAGGCATCCTTTTTACCTGTTACTGGAATAATCGATTATATTTAATGATAATCGATTATTTTGAGTCAGTTTTCAAAACTTTGTTTTATATCTCAAAATAACTTCTTAAGTTTCAAACTCATCATCATACTCACTCTCAATCAGATTAGATAAAGATTAGCTCATGCACAAAGCATACACACGAAAAATAAACTCAATAAAACAATACAATTATAAACTACTCCTATTACACAACATAATAGCCACATTTTTCCTTAACGTTGTTTTTGACTTGTTGATGTCCTTGGTTACCTTTGTTCCACACTTTGTTATCATCAAAACCTTCATTTTCCAGATGTAAGTTGATTCACCACTTATGAATCTCAACAATCTCTCCCTTTTTGATGATGACAAACCATACAAGCCAAGCCATAACCTGCAAAACAAACTCACAGAACCTTTCTCCCCCTTTGGACATCATCAAAGACAAACTAATATATGTATGTCCAGAATACACATGTATGAGCTTTATGCATAATCGTTATTTGCTCAAAATCAATGCCACAAGACTGATTCAAGCATAACATAGGCATTGTTCCATTCAACTTATATCAAAAATTTGTGAACTTTGATCACAATATCTAAGCCATAAGCACCAGATTAGCAACAAAAACATAAATTTTCAGCCAAAATCACAATGTGCAGTACATTCTCACATTTCAAAGTAAAAAAAACATTATCAAATATGCCAGGAAAGATCAAAGACCACATATCAATGCTCAAAAACAGAACATTGCACAATTAATCATCAAAACAGAATTATTAACCCATTCCAAACATAATATAGCAACAAATAAACTTCACATTGCAACAAAAATTAAATTGTTCAACAGAATAAACCACGACAATTGTTCAGAAATTAAATGAAATTACAACCCAATTGAAAACAGAAATTTAAAACTAAAACTTCCTAATTAAAAATAGAACACTAAATCACTCCGAGTCTTCAGGCATCCCAAGTTGAGCCTTAATTCGGTTAATCTCACGATCAAGGATATCAAATCGATCAAGAATACCCGAATACAACGACTCGTGCCTCCTAGACATCTCCATAACTACATCAAGCTTATTAATCATAATTTGCTCGAATGGAGAGAATGGTTTAGGCTCCTCTTCTTGTTCTCTATCAGGTTCAACTTCGACCTGTGGTGGCTGATCTTCATTGTGAGATGGAACCCCATCCTCATCAGTTTCCGGTTCAGGGGTCGGAGGGACATCTCCCTTGAATACCCATTTATCTTCCTGTTTTAGCATCCCCATGTGATGCAAGGAAGATTTTTCAATCTTATTAGAGGCATGGAGAATAATCTTTTTCACCCCTTTCAGATCCACCCCTGCTTTCTAAAAAATTTTAGACAATAATAAAGCATATGGAATTAGACCGTCCTCTTTCCTCCTAGCCTTCCACATACAGTCGTTCACCACAGACACCCAATCAATCTTAATCTTTTTCTTGATAACATGCATCAACAAAATGTCATCCCTTGACATTTGAGCATGATTATGCAAACGAGGCTTAAGCATCCAAGCTATAATAAAAGAAATTAAACAGGAATTTTTCTTCATACCTCCCACCAGAAATTTTGTGTAGTTGGTGTTCTCCGAGTTCCTCTGACAGTTTCTGAAGGTCGTCAGCTCCTCAAAATCACCGAAGTTGAAGGGTTGGGGCTTGGTACTCCCATTTCCACTCAGCCCGGCAACTTCCATCAACATTGGACTGTCAAGCTTTATGAGCTTGCCCTTCGCAACAGATTGCATTATCCCTTCATTGCATGAGGCAAAGCATAAAAATAGCCTTATAAGCTCAGGTACCAAATCCTGCACAATTCTTAAGTTTTCAAAATAATATTTTTATTGGACGAAAAAGAGTCCCTCTATGAAAACGTTTTTAAAATTCCTCCATTCACTCACACATATTCAACCCCCCCTTCTATGTGTTTTTCCTCTAACTTCAACTATTGTCATTGAAATGATTTCCTAAGATTTATTATGATCAATAATTTTCAAATAATTTTTGTCCCTAACCCTCTTTATTACCTGAAATTTGTTGAAAACTACAAATCTCGGTGACTCTCACATTTCAGAGGGATTTATTATTTTCAAGAAAAATCAAGCAATAACAAATAATTTCTCTATTCCTATTTATAGTTGAAATTCATTGGAAATTACAAATCTTGGTGATATCCTGCATCTCATTGAGATTTGTTATATTCAACAAATTTCAAGCAATAGCCAACATTTTTTTCTCTAACACAATTAATTGATGAAATTTACAGAGAATAACAAATCTCAATGACTCCAACAACTTACTATGATTTATTATGATCAATAAATTTCAAACAATTTTTGTCCCTAACACACTTTATTACCTGAAATTTGTTGAAAATTACAACTCTCAGTGACTTCTCACTAATATTTATTATTTTAAATAAAATTCAAGTAATATCAAATATTTTGTCCATCGGTATTTATAGTTGAAGTTCATTGAAAATTACAAATCTCGGTGATCTCCCGCATCTCACTAAGATTTATTATTTTCAATAAATTTCAAGCAATATACAATATTTTTTTTCGATAACACTATTAATAGACGAAATTTACAGAAAATAACAAATCTCGATGACTCTCACAACTCACTAAGATTAATTATGATCAATGAAATTTCAAACAATTTTTGTCCCTAACCCCCTTTATTACATAAAATTTTTAAAAATTACAAATCTCGGTGACTCCCGCATTTCACCGAGATTTATTATTTCCAATCAAATTTGAGCAATAACAATTATTTTATCTATTCCTATTTATAGTTGAAAATCATTGAAAAATACAAATCTCAGTGATCTCCCGCATCTCACAAAAATTTATTATTTTCAATAAATTTCAAGCAATATCCAATATTTTTTTCTATGACACTATTAATAGATGAAATTTATAGAAAATAACAAATCTCAGTGACTCTCATAACACTAAGATATATTATGATCAATAAATTTCAAACAATTTTTGTCCCTAACCCTCTTTCTTACCTGAAATTTGTTGAAAATTACAAATCTCGGTGACTCTCGCATTTCATTGAGATTTAATATTTTCTATCAAATTCGAGCAATAACAAATATGTTATCTATTCCTATTTATAGTTGAAATTCATTGAAAATTACAAATTTCGGTGATCTCCAGCATCTCACTAAGATTTATTATTTTCAATAATTATTCTTCACTATAACTCTCTTCAGACAAAAAATACACTTGCTTAACTTATTATCTTAAGAAACATTTTTCTTGAACAGACGATAAACTTTCAGATGGAAAATCCTTTATTGACCAAATCCTGCACAATTCTTAAGTTTTCAAAATAATATTTTTATTGGACGAAAAAGAGTCCCTCTATGAAAACGTTTTTAAAATTCCTCCATTCACTCACACATATTCAACCCCCCCTTCTATGTGTTTTTCCTCTAACTTCAACTATTGTCATTGAAATGATTTCGACTTGTAGAATTACCAGGATTGTTGTTAACGATCATCTTGCTGCATGAATATTTCAAAATCTATCAGTTTGTCAAATAACTTATCAAACATCAAGGGAGTGTATCTAATACGAATCGTAGTTGTGAATTTGTGGAACTATGGCCCTAAACCGTTAAGGGCAATAATAACAAGATCGAGGTCATCAACAAGATGATCGATAAGAGCCAATTCATCGGCTATGACACGGATCAAAACCTTCATTCTCCAGATGTGAGTTGATTCACCACTTATGAATCTCAACAGTATCATCCTGATCGCTGTAATTGACAACATTGGCCTGATGATTAGCTTGATGACGAAGATGATCAGCTGGGTAGCCATGAAGATGATGACATGTTTTGGTTGTGTGGCCTCTACGATCACAATACTAGCAAATAAGAATTGGATGTTTGGAGCCCTCACTATTGTTAAGTCAGAAGAAGCAATCCCAGCAAAACTGATAAATGTGTTAGTGTTTTAGAAAAATATAAGTACAGGCAAGTTATACTAGAACCAAGATCAAGGGTGAAAGCTTCAAGCATCAGATGGAAAGGTCAAACGAAGCCAAGTCTAGCACAAGAAGGAAAATGATCAAGTTTCAGTCCATATAGACCATAGACGAAACTTCTTCAAGCAACAGACAAAGATGAGTCAAGGCAAAACACAGCACGAGGATCAGACTAAACAAAGTCAAATGATAGATGAAATAAGAAATGAGCACCAGACGATGATGAATCAAATACCAGACGTAGGTGTGTCAAACACAACCTAGAGCCCAACATAAGAACTCAGAAGAAGGCTGGTCAAGAATCAGACAAAAGTCAACTACACATTAGACGAAGGACAACACAGACTGAAAATAATTCCAGACAGAAACAAAGCTTGTCCATCTACAATGTTGACCAGACTGAAGAAAGTCAAAACATTAATGACAAATGCTCAGACGAAGATCAAGTCTTGAGATGCACATGGACTACCATATGCAAACGAAGACTACCATGCAAGCATTTGAAGAATCAAGTCTCAAGGGACAATTCAGGCATAGTCTACAATCATACAAAAGCTTTCAATATGATCGCACAATGAAAGGAAGAAAAGAAAAAGAAGAAAAGCAAGCACAAAAGTAAAAGCATGCATGTGTCAGAAAAAATACATTACTTTTTCAGATAAAGACAACGCCTCTGTAGCTACAATAACCGAAAAATGATAAAAAGTTCCTAGGTCACAGTTAAAGTTAGACACTACAGCTAACAAAATGAAGAAGACTTCACACAATGTCTATAAATAAGAAGAAACATTTAATGCAAGATCTAATGCATTAAATGAAAGATCAAACTAGTCATGAACGACTATATTCTGCTTCAACGGACACTTGCAACGGGCAGGTTCTACAGAGACTATATATATGTCATGAATTCAAACTTGGAAAGGTTGGCGAAGAGAGTGATTTCAAGCCCAAGAAGCAACAAAACCAGAGACAAGCATATATAGTCAAATGTACAATAATGTATTTATCTCTGTAGACTAAGTAACTTAGGAACATAAACCTTAGTGAGTGTAGTAAATTTTTTATCCTCTTTGTGAGAGTAAACCATACACTCAAAAACAAACTATCTATCATTTGTAAAGCCTGAAATACTTGTATAAGCCTGGAGAGGCTTGTCAAAGAATACTCACTAAGAGCCTGAAGAGGATGAACAAAGAATACTAGTGCTAATGAATGAAGTTAGTGGGCTAGAAATGGTCGATAATCCTCACTAAGAGCCTGAAGAGGCTGAACAAAGAATATTAATGCTAATGAGTGAAGTTAGCAGGCCAAGAGTGGTCGATAATCCTCATTGAGAGTTTGAAGAGGCTGAACAAAGAATACTAGCCCTAATGAGTGAAGTTAGAGGGCCAGGAGTGGTTGATAATTCTCATTGAGAGCCTGAAGAGGCTGAGCAAAGAATACTAGAGTCAATGAGTGAAGTTGGCCAACCAAGAGTGGTCTAGAATACTTACTGAAAGCCTGAAGAGGCTGAACAAAGAATACTAGAGCTAATGAGTGAAGTTAGCCAACCAGGAGTGGTTGATAATACTCGGGGACCAGGAGTGGTCGAGAATATTCACTGAGAGCCTGAAGAGGCTGAACAAAGAATATTAGCACAGACAAATGAAGTTGGCGGGCCAGAAATGGTCGAAAATACTTGGCAAACTAGAAGTGGTGATAATACTTGTACTTAATTGAAAATCTAGTGGAACCCTTCAATTGAAGGAGACTAATCGTAGCTCAATCTGAGCGAACCAGTATAAAAACCTTTACACTATTTTTCTATGTTTTAGACGCAATTTCGTTTAGTTGATATAGCATACTGAATATTTCGTCCATTGCTTATTCTTCACTATAACTCTCTTCAGACAAAAAATACACTTGCTTAACTTATTATCTTAAGAAACATTTTTCTTGAACAGACGATAAACTTTCAGATGGAAAATCCTTTATTGACCAAATCCTGCACAATTCTTAAGTTTTCAAAATAATATTTTTATTGGACGAAAAAGAGTCCCTCTATGAAAACGTTTTTAAAATTCCTCCATTCACTCACACATATTCAACCCCCCCTTCTATGTGTTTTTCCTCTAACTTCAACTATTGTCATTGAAATGATTTCGACTTGTAGAATTACCAGGATTGTTGTTAACGATCATCTTGCTGCATGAATATTTCAAAATCTATCAGTTTGTCAAATAACTTATCAAACATCAAGGGAGTGTATCTAATACGAATCGTAGTTGTGAATTTGTGGAACTATGGCCCTAAACCGTTAAGGGCAATAATAACAAGATCGAGGTCATCAACAAGATGATCGATAAGAGCCAATTCATCGGCTATGACACGGAGTGAACGCAGATACTCAATGACATTAGAGGTGCCTTTGGTAATAGATGAAAGGCGCTCATTTAGGGACACGATATGAGTTCTAGACTGGTATTCATAATGTTTATTCAGTCGTATCCAAGCATTAGTAGAGGACATTGCAAAGGTCATGACAATTTGAGCATCAGGACCACATGAGCCAAGGAGCGCAAGAAATACATAGTGATCTTGATGTTTGCAATGAGTGTGAGTAGGATTAATAGTGGTGTCAATTCCTGTACTAGCCATTGGAGAAGGAAAAATGATATTGCCATTAACATATCAATAAAGATCATGGGCTGTCGCAACCCGAAAATTTTCGATCTTGCGACGTATGGTTTAGAGATCCTT
>NW_017984565.1:118240-161961 GCF_000340665.2 Cajanus cajan | reverse complement strand
AATACCACTTATATATATATATATATAATACCTATGCAAGTACCAAACAAAACTTTGCTGCACACAAAAGAAAATATAAGAAAAAATGATTGAATTACATGTATAAAAAAATTATTAAATTATGTGTGCAAGATTACAAGCTTAGAAGTGAGTTTGTAAAATTCTTTAATAATTACCATCATATGTCACTGCGTTTTCAAATGTATAGAAAATAGTGAAAATGACATTTTTTGCATTTTCAATTTTGAGTTTTTTTTATGAAAACATTTTCAAAGAAAATATTTTCTAAAATTAAAAGTAAACACATTTTTGTGTTTATTTTCTATGTTCTTTGAAAATTCAAAATTGAAAAACAATGAAATCAAATAGGCCCTAAGGTTTTCTGAGAACTTGAATTTCATAAGTTCATTTATCAAAGTTTTAGAGAAGTTTTTAGAGAGATAAACTCTAGAGCAAAAGATGACCCTTTCTTCTTTTGGCTTCATAGGAGCATTTAGATCCTTTCCTTGAAGTAGTGTTGTGTTAGTTGAGTAGAGAATTGATGTTGAAGGGCTAACAATTGGAGGTTGAAGTTATCATACGATAAGTTCTTGAATGGTTTTGTTCTTTGCCATTTTTTCTTCCTTTCCTTAATTATGAAGTAATTGAAGTAAATAAAGCTTGTAGATTAATCATTTTGTGTTCTATGCTATGATATTCTGAGTTGTTTGGCCCATTTGTGGCATTGATGTTGGTTTAAGAAGTGAGAACCTTGATCTTTTAGGTTTTTGGTTGCTTACGGTGTTTTGAAGCAGAAATTATGATATTGGATCATATTATTGTTGCATGTTGTTTCTTATGTGAATTTTGAGTTGTATAAAATGTATATATGTTATTTTTGAAGGTTTCATGTTGAGACCATGTTGAGTGATGGTTGAATTTTAGATGAGAAGTTGAATATCCTTGGGGAAGACCCTATTCTCGCCTAGTGAGATAATGCAGTGCCCAACGTAAGTTCATGAACCAAGAACATCTACTTAGAATTATATTCTCGATCCCTCAATGTGATTGTTGCTCAACGAGAATACAACTCTGTGGTGAGCTTTCTGAGGGACTCATCTAATGAGACATATGGTGCTTAGTGAGAGAACTTAAAAGGGGGTTTGTTTGCCTAGCGAGAGGACCCACAAAGGGTTCTATTCACTCAACAAGCTATTAGTTGCCTAGCAATAGGCTCCAAAGAATTTTTGTTTTTCCTAGTGAGCCAAAAGTCTGCCTAATAAGGAAACCCACAAAGCATTTCCTTTGCTGAGCAAGAGTAGTGTCGCCCAACAAAGAGCTCCAAGGAGCTCAGCTTGCCTAGCGAGAGCCTTATTTCATGAATTCTTATATTTTATGTCTTTAAACTATGTGATGGAGTTGAAAGTTAATCTTTTATGGAGCTATGTTGTATTTATGATTGATGAATCATGTTTAGAAAGATGAAATAGAGAATGTTGAGTTGTTTGAAGATGAATTAGATAATATTCCAAGTGTTGTATAAAATGTGCTGAATAAGTATAGGTGTTGTGTTAAGTTTAGTTAGGCTGTGATGTACATGATGCATGTTGTTGACTTGTTATGTTAGACTTACAACTAGAGGAGAAAATATTACTTTTGAAAGTTAAAATATCTCATTGTGTGGATATGTGTTGTGGTATTATAAAAGCCCAATGTTGAAAACCTTTTTAAGATAACTAACTCTTAAAGTGGGGTATTATGTATTCTCTAAGTCCTTAGTTAATATCATATGAGGGCAATGTCAAGCCATACTAGTTTAGAAGTGACCATTTTAAGTAAGGTATGAAGTTGAGGGATAAAATCCTTAAGTTGTTAAGCAATATGCTAAGATGTGTGTTGATTGATCTTACATGATTAATTATCTGTGTTGTTGAGTTGAACATATGGTTGTTGTTATGTAGTTGATATGGTTTTGTTTATATAGTTAATTGGTTGCTTCTATATTATTTATTATTTTCTTTGCATACAAGTTTATCCTTATTTTTCCATGTCATTAGGTCAGGATTAGGTTAGTGGGTGAGCATAATGATGAGCCATACAGGGAATGGCATTGTTTTGGTGAAGGCTATTCTAATATTGTTAGTTGTTGCTTGACTGACAACTTAAGATTTTTATTGTCTTTTAGTTTTGGAACTTATAAATTAATATTTGTACAAGATTGTGTTGTAATACCACTAAGGGACCTTATGTTTTGAGATGTTATAAGCAGAAATTGTTTTAAGTTTTTAACCTCAATATATATATATGTATATATATATATATATATATATTGTTGCATGAATATTCAAGAATTGTTTGTTTGAGAAAGAACTGCTTTAGTACTTTATTTCGCCATTGATTGTGAAATTTCATTCTCTGTTAGAAAAATGATAGCTATACTGATTTGGTATACTCAAAAGACACCTCTGGTACAAAATGGACGATCTAACAAGGATTTCATTTCAGTAAATTTAGACTTACAGATCTAGTCATTTATGGAATCAAACCCCGTTTTAACTGTACAAGAATATGTGGAGTTTAACATGTTTGGAAGCACAATTCGATCATGTTTATGCTTTTTGATGCCTAGAAGTGATGTTGTAGTAACTGTAGTGGCCAACCGGGTCATTACTATAATGACTTGTCAAGCTACTACATTTAGTATAGTATAGCATTATGCAATGAAAAACATAAAACTAATCGAATACACTAGGGTTTTCATATAACAACTGGATATTCATGCAATAAATATATGTATACGATGTAGAAAACTTAAAATAGTTCCTATCAATATAACTGGAAAACATAAAGTCTCTTATGGGGTTACATAAAATCTTTGTATACGTATACAATATAAATCAAAATATACACTATTGTATACAAAACAACCTTAGTGACGGTCCAACGTCTCTCTACAACAATACTACATCAAAGCAATATATTTAAAAAAAGTTATCTCCAGCATAACCATCAACCAACAAGCCAAGCCATCTAAGCTAATTTTTCTTACTCTTGTACAAATTATGATTATTGCAGTTCAACAACAAGAGAAAAAATGGTAAGCTTGTGAAAGAAACAACATATCAACAAGTAATAAAATTACAACTTGCAACAACATAAACAACTTACAAACTACAAGTTAGCTCAAAGTATATCATCAACTTCAATCATCATTCACAACTTAAACAATTTTCTCAACACAAGCATCTTAATACACAACTTAACAACTTTAAACAACTAATATGTTGTCAGACATATCAACTTATGAAGATCTCCTACAATTGAGGTGAATAGTCTAAGTGGCTTGACCTTACCAAATCAATACATCTTACCTATCTTATATAGGTCAAGTAGATACAATTTTAGGCCACTCAAGCACTTGTTTATCAACTTAAAATGATTTCTTAAGTTTCATCACTTAAATTAGAAAAGTCTAGTACTGTTGTCAAGGTAGAATAACTTGGGTGTGAGCCTACCACGACCTTAGCATGCATATCTATGCCTTGTGTGGAATTAGCTTGTCGATTACCCTCCATATACTACACACCTTTCCAATGATTAGTTAAGGATTTTGCCCCTTCACTTCATATCTTACTCAATTTGGACATTTTTAACATGTATTGGTCAATCTTGCACCCATGCAGTTCTACATAACACCTAAAGGAGACAACTTATAAACAATTTCCTATTCAGAAGGCAACTTACTCACTAAAGGGGTTTTAACTCTGGTCTCTTTGAGCACCACGACTTATATCCACATAAATGGATATTTTAATTTATAAAAAAACTTTACTCCCCTATAATTTTTATGCATCTCAACTTAAACATGATTATCATTTTTATACAACTTTAATCAATTAACAACTTACAACTTAAGCAACTTAAACATTATTATACATTATCAAAGATGAATGCATAATGAACTAAAATATACAACATCATACATCATGTAAGCAATAAATCTACACCATATATTCTCAACACTTAGTTAAATAAACAAGAAGTTTTCATTCAAAACAACCATACCCAACGCCATTCTCCCAACACCTGGCTTCATCTAGGCAATGAGCCTCTGTCTAATCCATGCCCAATGCCATCAAACTTGCACCCAACATCATTTAGGCAAAGAGCTGTTGACTTGATCAAGCTCAGCGCCACCAATCTTGTGCTTGACGTCACCAAATAACAGAGTTCCTTGAGCAATCATGTCTAATGTCTCTCATTCTATGCTAGATATTACCAAGTTAGAGAACTCCTCACTAACCCATGCCCAATACTACCAATCCCACACTCGGTGTCGTCAAGGTAGAGAGCCCTTATCTTGAGCCACACCTAGTTCCATAAAGGCATGCTCACATGATGGCGATTTCCACACATAGCAGAATTACCAACTTGGCTCAAAACCTACAAGTAATTCAAAATAACCAACATGCAATAAGATTTTCAACCAATAGACAACATATACAACTCATTTATATCAAGACATGTAACATGCAACCACTACACATTGAAAATCATCAATTTCCTCTTGAAAAGAAACCTTTAAGAACAACGCTTAAACCAATATTTTCATCTCATGGATTCCAACCAATTTCAATCACAAAATAAGGAATCTAGATAGAAACCAGCAATCCACATTTACTATATTTAATCAATAAACTTTCATTATCTTGAATCATCCAGAAATCAAGAGAAGGGAAGAAAACATCGAAAGTTTCTAGGGTTGTCGTATGACTCCCTCCACATGAAATTTGTAACACCCCAAGTTTTCTAAATTATTAAAAGGATATTTTAATTTATTAAAGGGGTCTTATAAAATATTTTAGAGATTTTTTTTAATAATTATGAGTGTTTTTAATTAAATAATAAATATTTGTAAAAATTATTTTGTATAATATTTATTAGAGAAATATGTATTTTTATAATATTTTGTTATAATAAGTAGTTGGAGAAAAATATGTATTTTTTATTATAATTATATTTATGTTGGGAGAAATATATTTATTTTATATATTATATATTTGTTAATTATTAATTATTATATTTTGTTATAATTATTTTGGTTGATTTTAATAATTATATATATATATATATATATATATCATATGGATATATTATAAGATTTTATAATTAAATGATTTATTTATTTTATTAAGTGAGGTAAGAGTTTTGTAACTTGGGTTAAATGTTTTAATTATGGGTTAAAGAGTTATTTTGATCACTTTTCCTTTTTATGCTTATTATTTTCCTTTCCTCATACACTTACACGCTTTAGGCTCGAGAGAATCATAACTCACAGGAGAACACCCTGAAGATTCACATCCTTTATCAAGCATTCATTGAGGTAAAAGGAGAGTGAGTATTTTATTCTCGACGTGGGATGTATATTGGATAGTGAGATTAACCCCCAATCCTTTCTCTATTGCTTGTATTAAATGAAAGGGGTTTTCTCAATTGATTTCATTATGCATTTTTGGTCTTCTATATGATTCCTTATTTTTTTAATTTGATGTTGTGTTGTTGTATATGTCTCCAATTTTGTGATTGAACATGTAGTTGTGAAGTTTGGTTTGCCTGTGGGTTCCCGTGATAACCCTAAATGATTATCGTGTGAGTAGTTAATGATAGTATGTAATTAAAATGTGAAATTAATGTTGAAATTGAGTAATTGATGATATAATATGGTAGTATTAGGCTTTAATCATGATTTTTACCAATTAGATTGGAGTTTTGGAGTTTATGATTTGTTATGTATGATTTTTGCACATCCTACAAGTCTTTCATGAATTGGTATCGCGTTGAGTGTTAAATGGGTCATGCCAAATGCCATTTGACACTATTTCTACAATTTTTTTTGCATTAGTTATGGCCTTAGTCACACCAGGCACAGGTGCTCCTAAAAAGGTGTTACCTTCTTTGCATATGGCGTCATATTGTTAGAATTAGGTTTTGTGATTTTTATATGAATCGTAGCCCTGGATTTTAGCTTTCAAATACCATTGGGATCACCTAAAATGGAGGTCTAAAACTCAAGTTATGATAAATTTAGTGACAAAGGTGAGATTGTCAGATTTAGGTTGAAATATTGCGATTTTGAAGTTTTTAAAAAATAATAGATGACATAATTAGCTATTAAAGTCAACATAGAAGTTGAAGATAATTATCTTAACTTTCTAAGGAAATTAAGATCAACTTGATATCATACATATAACTCTAGATAAGGTGTTTAGACTACATGATATCTTAAAAGATTAAGTTATGGAAATGTAGTTTGTGAATAGTGATAATGAATAACTTTACCCTTTAAATATTTAATCTTATGAATGATTTGAGGTACCTATATCAATGTTTAGGATAAATAAATCTTTGGAGAAATCAATTGTGAATAAGTTATGATGTAAGTTAATGGGTAATGACTTGAAGTGTTTCGGTGATAACAATGTCTAAGGAGTTAATGTATGATATTGATAATGTTGCTAGACTAGTTAAGCTATTGATTTAAATACTTAGTGATGTTGATCTCTTAGTGACTATGGTTGAGGTGTTAACATATGATTAAATAATCTCATAATGATTCTATCATGACGTGTATCAAATGATGTTGTGTAATTATTATGTTTGAACTGCGAACATTATTAATTAATGTTGATAACTAGTTGTGGTATGTGAGTATGCTATTTACATGAGCGTGAGCTATGTATGAATTGATTGATATATTTTGACATTGATATAATTGATGTGTATGGATCTTGTAAGGGTTATATGATGAGAAGTCTAAGTGAGGCTTAACCATGATATGCTATGATATTGTAATGCAATAATGCTTAGAGTCTTGTTTGACATGCATCTTATACATAAATTTCCTTAAGGGTAAAATAAGGAATGCACCGCTAAGGAAGACCCCCTTGTGTAAAAGCTTGGGGATCAGTCTTTGGGGATAACTTGGTTTAGAAGTTCCAGTCTCGCCCTTTGTGTGTGATGGATCTACTTGGAAAATTGTTATTCATTCATTCTTTTTATAAAGACTTATGTTCTTAATTGGTTGTATCATATCTTATTTGTAAGAAGAAACAACATCTGTAAAACTTTAACTAGATATAATTGTTGTTATAGGGTTAAACTTGAAGAGACTTGTTTATAAAAGAATACTTTATTGAGCTTGGAGAAACTTATATGTAAAAGAATATTTGTTTTAGCTCGAAGAGGTTTGATTATAAAAGAATACTTGTATGAACCTGAAGAGAATTGTTTGTAAAAGAATACTTGGTTAAGCTTAAAGAGACTTGTTTGTAAAAAAATACTTATTTGATGTTTGAGTTTGAAGAGACTTGACTGTAAAAAAAATACTTGGTTTTATAGCCTAGAGAGGCTTTGTATAAAAGAATACTTGGATAAATTACTTGAAGAGACAATTCAAAGAAAAATTAGGTTTGAGCTATAAGTAGCTTGTAAAAAAATATATGTATCTTTGTTTAAGATAGTGAAACTCAATCTAGTTGGATTAAGAACTGGATGTAGTTTCGATGATTAAGACAAATCAATATAAGAATTACCATATGTTTCATTTGTCTCTTCACTAACACTCTTTTCTATTGGTGTTACTATTTCACTACTTGAAAAGCTGCAAGTTTTTGATTATTACTATTCAACCCCCTTCTAGTGTTTATCTTTTTTCTACACATTTTACACATTGTGTATGCTTGTAAAACTTCTTCACTGAGATAGTGGAACAAATCGTGATCAGGTTATGATTGAGGACTGGATGTAGGTCACATGTGGAGTGGCTGAACCAGGATAAAAGACTTGTGCATTCTTCTCTCTCACTCTTATCTTTTACTTTGAGAAAAATCTTAGTTGAGTGCTAAAGTGAATAATCTTGGTTAATATGTTTGTATGCACAACATTGCTTTAAACTGAATCAAAGTGTTGCATATTAAGTGTTCTTAACATTGAACTTTATCAAGATTAATCAAGAAAGCATATAGGACTCATCCCCATTAGCAAGTCTTTCAAGGAACATCTTTGAGAATTCATATTAGAAAAGTTTAAGTTGAAATAAAGATCCTTAGAACTCTGAAAAATTTTTAAGTGTCATAGAATCCAATTCAACCCCCTCTTGGATTAAGCCATTCTTTTCTAACAATTGGTATATAGAGCAAGGTTCTTGAGTGTTAATCAAGATTTCAAAAATAGCCAACAACAACCTACCTTATGGTGAGGGTGTGTCTATTCATAAACATCCTGTTTTCAATGGTGAAAACTGTTTATTGAAAAATTAGGATGGGAATTTTCATTGAAGCAATTGACATTGCTGTGTGGGATGCAATTGAAAATGGACCCTATATCCCTATGACCAAAGATGATGATGGAAAGAGAGAAAAACATTGGAGTGAGTGGAGTGATGATGAGAGAAAGAGAGCTCAATATGACTATAGAGCAAAGAACATTATTACATCTTCATTGTCTATTGATGAGTTTTTCAGAATTTCTCAATGGAAATCTGCTAAAGAAATGTGGGACACTTTACAAGTTACTCATGAAGGAACAAGTGATGTAAAAAGATCTAGAAAGCATACTCTTATAAGAGAATATGAATTTTTTAGAATGAATCATGGTGAATCAATTTCTGATTTTCAAAAAAGGTTTACACACTTGATAAATCACCTTGTTGATCTTGGCAGGAAATTTGAAGAAGAAGAACTAAATTTGAAAGTGCTACAATGCTTGGATAGATCTTGGCAAGCAAAGGTTACTGCAATAGAAGAATCAAAGGACTTAACTTAATTGACCCTTGCAACTCTCTTTGGAAAGCTAAGAGAGCATGAGCAAAAGTTGCACATTTTTTAGGAAAATGAACAGCAAGACAAAAAGGGTAAATGAGTGTCTCTAAGAGCCTTGAAATCAGTCAAAGGCAAAGAAGTATGTGAAGACTCAAGCTCCGAAGATTCTGATTCAGAGAACTTCAACTTGCTGGTGAAGAAGTTCAGAAAATTTCTAAGAAAGAAGAGGAGTTCCCCCTACAAGTTCAACAAGAAGGCCAACAAGAAAGAGGAAGGAAGCACATCCTCTTACAATTGTTTTGAGTGTAGAAAACCAGGCCACATAAAAGTTGAATGCCCCAACCTTCTAAAGAAGCAATAAGAGGAAAAGAAAGGGAAGAAAAATTACAAAGGAAAAAGAGCCTACATTGCTTGGGAATACAATGACTCAAGCACAACAAGTGATGAATCTGAATTTGAGGAAAACAACTTATGTTTGATGGTTGGAGCTGATCAAGACACAATAGTAAATGATTCTGATCTTGAATCTAATCCAGATTATGATCAACTTCAAGAAGCTTTCATTCAAATTCACAAAGAAGCTGTGAAATTAGATGCTTTAAATTCAAAGCTTAAAAACAAGTTGTCATGGTATGAAAATGCTTTAATTAGAGCTGAACAAGAGCTTGAAAATTTGAAAAATAAACATGAAAATCTTCAAACAATTTTGGACTTCAATGAAGCTCATTGTGAAACCTTCCATTCTTCAAAAGTTGATTGTGAAAATTGCAAGGTTTTGGAAAAAGAAAATGCTGATTTGAAAAACACTCTTACAAAGTTCACAAATGGAAATGCAAATTTGAATATCATTTTGGGAAAGCAAAGACATGCTTTTGATAGAAGCGGACTTGGTTTTAATCAAAGCATGAACATGCCATTAAAATCAAAGGAAAGAGTTTTTAAGAGGAACCAATCTTTTAGAAAATACAAAGGAAATTTCATTGAACAAACTACTTGCTTTTATTGTTGTAAGAAAGGTCATACAATAAGGAATTGCTATTATAGGAAATATGGTGTTCCAAATGTAGAAATGATTTGGATTAAAAAGAGTCAAAGGCTGAGAACTAACCATCAAGGACCCTTCACATGGGTACCTAAATCAATTTTCTGATTTTGTTGTAGGAATGCTTGAGAGCCAAAAGATTATCATGGTATCTTGATAGTGGCTGGTCAAAGGCTATGATACTAAGCGTATTACCCTAGTTTGAAAACACTAAGGAGAGATAGAAATGCACCAAAGTCACTCCAAGACACTCCTAAAAAGGCCTTGTACAAGAAATGAGAAATGAAAATTTACAAGAAATGAAATGCAAATTTACACCAAATGAAGTGTAAATTCACACCAAATGAAATGCAAATTCACACTAAATGAATGTAGTGACTGCACCTAATTCTAAGAAAACAAAATTCAGCCACTAAGATAGTGAAAAATTTAGAGACGGATTTGGTGTTGAAAAATTTTTTGAAATGAAATTTCGTCACTAAATTGGTTACTAAATTTTCACAAAATTTTCACAAAAATTTTATTGTGTTCTTCCAAGCTTCTCCTTGTTGCAGCAACCTCTCCAAGTGTATCTCTCCTCTCTTAGGAATAACCTTGATGTTGGTTATTCCTAGGTGTTTGACTCCTACCAAGAGTTTTCCAGCAAAGAGAATATCAATCTCCTAGGCTTCCACAAACACTTCAAGATGCTACCCTTGTACTTGGCTTTCCACACCTTCAAAGAGGCACTCAACACACCTTAAGTTGCTGAAGTTATATAGGAAAAAATGAAAAAGCACAATTTAGAAAGGCTACACCAAATGGTAGAATTAAAGAGACAAGACTAGAAAAAGTTCCAAAAATTGACAAACAAAAATTAAGGCACAAATGAAAGGCTAGCACACAAAGGAAAACCTAACAATGGCTCTAGAGTGGATTACAAAATTAAAATCTAAGATTAAGAAATGAAAACAAGACACTAATCTCAAGTGTATAGGGCTGGAAAGTTTTAGAAACATGCAACAATAAGCAAAAATCGAGAGCAAAACAACACAAAATTTTTACTCCTTTTGGCTTTTTTTTTCTTTGGTTCTTTCTTTTGCAATTTTCTTTTCTATAATTTTCCTTTTCTTTTTCTTTCACACAAACAGGAGTTAATGCCTTTTAAACATTGCAAGAGACTCGGATTTAATAAAGAAAATTGTTGCCAAACATTTCAACAATCAACAAGAGGTATTCAAGTGTATGTGTGTTAGAAGTGCTCACACTTTTGCACAAATTTTGAGCAATTTTTTAGGCACACTTTTCTTTAATTTTTCTCACACTTTTAGAACACTTAAAACCTCTGTTTTCTCTGTTTTGAAAGCTTAAAAAATAAGCACAAGTTTCAGCCACACAAGAGATTCAAGGAAAACCTACTAGGAAAGTTTTTCTGAAATTTTCTTGACAAACTTTTTAAGGAAACATAATAGAAACCTAACTCTGAGAAATTTGCTAGAATTAATAGCAAATTAGGAACTCAAATATGCAAAACAAAAGCACATATAGGTCAGGTACAAAGAGTATATAAATTGCACAAAACGAAATTGACCAAAAATAACACAAAAACAAAGGTTAAACAAGCTAGTCTAGGAATTAATGACATGTAAAGGACTACACATGACTCTAGACAAAACACAAGATTATAAACCAAAAACACATGCTATTCATTATCATAATCCAATCACGGATTCAGGTCATAAGGAATAAGAGAAGACTCAACAAAATAAAAAACGCACAAGTTCATAGAAACCTAAAGCACCAAAACCGGATTGATTCAAGATTAATGGAAAAAGCAAAATGTGAATCAATCAATTCTCATGTGACATATAGGATCCATCAAAATATGTATTAAACCTAGATCCATACAGCAAACAAAAGAAGTGACATGTAAAATATGGAAGAGACAACACGAATTCAAATAAAGTTTAGGAACACATAACCTCAAGAGCACCAAGGCTCTAGATACCAAAACTGAAGGAAGCTTTTGGAGAAGATTGATGTTCTTCCAAGTTTCCATGCAAGGACCGAAGATGCTCTTTGAGGTTGACACGTTTTGATCTTGAAGAACTCATTTGAAGAAGCTTCAGTGGAGGAGAAGCTCTTGAAGAAGGTTCGGTTACTCCTTAGCTTGTGAAGGAAGCTTGAGGAAACAAGGCAAAGTTTGAAGAACTTTGATAGAAACCTTAAAGAGAAAATTCTCTACGGTTTTTAGGGACTCTTGAGTGAGAGAAATCTGAAGTTTTATTTCTCAAAATGTTCAAAAGTGAATACAAGTGAAGAGATTACAAATATATAGGGAGAGGTATCTTGTAGTGTAAGCTAACCTTAATCATGGTTCACTAGGAACCATGGTAAGGTGTAGCTAACCATCCATAGTTTCTAAAACTTGTAGGAGAAGCTAACCTTGACCATGGTTCACTTAAGAACCATGGTAAGGTCAGCCTAACCTACCAAGGTTTAGAAACTTGAAGGAGAAGCTAGCAATTTTCGGCCAAGAACAAAGGTGGAGACTAGGCGGCCAAGGCTCCAAAATGCTCCTTGATTTATTTCAAAAATGTTTGATTTGGTTTAGTTAGGTTCATCCAATGATGATGAAACCTAGCTAAATCAAATCTATGAAAAATTAGGAGCAAAATGAGTCCAATATGTAAAATTTTGCCTAGGCCCAATTCTGGCCCAATTACTAGTCACACCCTCAAGCATTGCTAAATGTCACCCCTCTTTTCCTACTGAAAAAATAGAAAATGAGTGTATCAACAAAGGAGGTTAAATGGAGTCAAACTCTCCAAGTAACCCACCCTAGAATCAATATACAATGACTAATAAAAGAAACTAAAGTGCCTCACAAATACAAAGGCAAAAATAAGCCTATACAAGAGAATTATGTACAAGCTATTTACAACTAGAACTATGCCTTCTTTTCATGATAGAGTGGTCCAAATTGAATAGTACCTTGGGCTTGGAAAGCCCACTAGTCTTCAAGGTGTCCACTGGTCTTCAAGGTGGCCATAGCTCTAGAGATTGGGCCCTTGGCCCATGGTCCATCATCTCATTCCTCTTGGTTCCTTCAATGTATCACCTCTTGGATTCCTTGGCCTTGGCCATAGTCTATCAGTGTGCATGAGATATATCTTATGTGACTCAACTATCTGAACTAGACCTTGGTAGTATGTCTCTAACTTTTCTTAAAGTTTTCTCAGGATATGAACTTATGAAGTTCATATCTTAAGAAAAACCTTAAATACCATTCCCTAAACTAGGCTAACTTGAGCATATCTAAAATTACCTTAACAACAACTTATCTTTCAAGGATCCTTTGCCCCTTAGAACTCTAAAACAACAATAAATACAATAATTCAACAATTAAATAACACATATCATATAATTAATCAATAAAGCAGAAAAAATCATATATTGTTACAAATACACTTTTATGGTATCTTAGCCGAAGTCTTTGGGGGCACTTTGTAGGGGTGATCCCATTATGTTTCTATTGTGAAGATGATATATATTGTGCTGTGTTGTTTATTGTTGGACAATATTTTATGATTTATTGATCTTAGTATAGGATGGTAGGTAGACCTCCTTTTGATGAAAATCAGATAACTAGGCCATAAAGATGATGGCTACAACTATACATCAGTAAAACGTTGCTTTGACCAAAGTGGAAGCCAACAAGGTTGCAATTAAGGTAGTTAGACCTGAAATATCTCAAAAGTATAGGGGTTTGGTTGAGTTCAAGAAAAGGAATCCTCCTCAGTTCAAAAGTGATGTTAATCTAAAGGTAGCTAACCAATGGATTAGTGAGATGAGAAATTTTTTTAGGATTATTTATTTATTTATTTATTTATTTGTTTGTTTAATTTAAATTAAATATAAGCAATGTATTTAATCTATATGATACTTTTTTTTTAATTTCTTAGCCTATATAATTTATTTTTTCATTTTTCATCCATGTAAGTTCCTTTTTTTTTTTAAATTTTTTTTGTCCTTATAATTTTTTTAAAATTTTTTTGGCCCTTCTATTATAATGTTGATGTGTTATTATTGTTGATGTGACATTATATTGACCTAACATATGATGACATCATCTTTTTCTAATATGATATATGATGACATTATTATGTTAATATTTTTGTAACAGATTTGAACGACAAGAAAAAAATGAAACGTTTAGATTTTATAGGGATGATTCCCAAAAACAAATTTAGAACGATGAAAATTATATTTAAGCCTTAAATATTAAATAATGTAATTTTAAGAATTTAATTGATATTTTACTTTTTATTAGTTTATTTTATCTTTTTATAATTAATTGAAATATAAAATTATAGTATATTTGGTACATATTTTAGGTCACTATGTTATTATAGATGCAAAATATCTTCTCATTTTGTTGATATTATTTTTGTTTAAAAATTTGACTAATTATTAGTGGAGTCTTGTCACCTAACTATATATTTTTTTTATCCACAATATTCGAATTAGATATAACTTGTTTAAGAAATGTGAACATGATTCCACTCAAATCATTGCCATTTTGTTATATTTGGCATATATAAAATTGGTTTAGTTATGCTTTTAGTCTTGTATATTTGGGGTATGTATTTTTTTATCCCAAATTCAAAACTTTTTTTTTCCTAAAATATCAAAAATTATTTTTTTTTCTCTCAAACTTAAAAATTATCTTTTCAATCCTTATAATTTTCAAATATATTGTTTTAGATAACTGATAATGATAAGTTAAGAGAAACTTAAATAATAATTTATGAGGGCTAAAATACAAGTTTTAAATTTGAGGAATCAAAACAATATTTTTTTTTTGAAACTTTAGGCACTAAAATCACAAGTTTTAATTTTAAGAGACTAAAATTATATTTAAACCAATTAAATGTTAGAAATAATTATTTATTTCAAAAATTTATTAAAAAGGAGATAAAAATAAATAATCTATTCGAGTACAAGTTTAGCAACGCATTGAGAACTTCCCTACAAAAACATACTCTTTATTTATAGTAAAGAAGTTCTAAAAAATATTTATAATATTTATCTAAATAGACTCAAATAATTATTTTCTCAAAATAAAATAACATATACTTAATTAGTGTTTCATTTAAAGTTAAAACTTAAAATAAACATATTTATGAAAGAAGAATTATTAATAATACAATTTCTAGTATATTATCTAATATTAATTAAAATTTGTTAAAAATAAAAAAAGTTGGCTGAAATTTCACACAAATTTAAATTTTTTTAATAAATTTTAACCAAGCATGTATTTTTCAAAAGTTCTTTATCTCTATCTTTGATTTAAGGGAAAATAAGAAAGAAAGAAATGAAAGAGATAATAAAAGAATAAAAATATTAAAATTATATTATTTGTTTATGAGGAGAAATATGGAGAAAAGGAATGCTTCTTCCTTAAATTGACATGAAATTGGAGGAAAGAAGGCATTGTTTTTAATCGTTTTTATTTTGTTTCTTTAAATTTTTTATTAATATTTTAACGATAATAAATAATTTTATGTTAAAAATTAATAAAATAAAAATATTTTTAGATGAAATTTAATTTTTGATTGTATGAAAATATTTTTTTATTTAATATATCTAATTTTTCTCTCTCTTCCCCTAATCTAAATAAAATAGAGAGAAATATACTTCTTTATTTTTTAATTTATTTCTCTTTCATTTTTTTTTTCAAATTTTTTTTATCTTTCTTGTTGTCATCTTTATATTCTACTTGTAATTCAACCAAACCATGTTTTTTTTAATAGTATTATAATTTATTTTTATTTTAAAAATTTATATGAAAAATAATAGCAAAATATTTTCGTTTCTTATACACATTTTTACAAAAATGTAAAATAATTTTTTTTCCCTCAAAAAAAAAAAATATATTTTTTCAACTAAGCTAATCTGTGCCTGAGATTCCTTGTCTACTCGGGGATAGGAAATTCCGTAATTTGATAATCACTCATTACTCGTTCGTTTTCCCTGTTCCTAATCGTTCCCCTGAAAAACCCTAACCCGAAGAGACGAGCTCAATTCAAAATCCAATTTCATTTCAACGTTCCTCGCTAGCACATTCTAAACTTCGATTGCTTTAACATGACCGCGTCCAAGAAAAACTACAAAGAGAAACCAATTCGCCGCAAGTAAGTTCTATCCAATCCCAACTCATTTTGCAATCGAATTCCTTTTTACTATATAAACATATGTTAAATTGAAAAAGAGTTACATAACGTTTGGGGTTTAATGTCGTAATTGTACAGGGAAGAGAAAGCGGAAGAACCGGAAGTGCCAAAATACAGAGATCGAGCTAAAGAGCGTAGAGAAGATCAAAATCCTGATTATGAACAAACCGAACTTGGATTTCATGCAGTTGCTCCTCCTGGTACTGTGGATCTTCGGTAAGGTTTCTGTTTCTCGTTTCACAATTAAAACACACTCAAAAGGAAGAAAAGCAAAGCAACTTTTGTATTTTTGCTTGCTTGCTCAGTATCAGTGCTTTCTCATTTTTAACATTGTTTATGATGATTATTAGGTCATCTGATGCGCACAAATTATCTATCGAGAAGAGCAAGTACCTAGGAGGTTTGTGTTGTTCTATTATTTGTTCTATGTTTGCCAATTGTCGTCTTGGTATGCAAAAAAAAAAAAAAAGATAATCGTAAATCTGTTGTCTTCCTAGCTTTGGGAACTATTAAGGTTTGAGGTCTCTTTAATTGATGCATGTGCGTTAAGAGTGCTAATTGCAATAGTAGATATATTTCTTGGAGGGTTTGGCATCAGGTATGATATTTTGAGTACATTTAAACATAAGCTTAAGATGTATTATTAAAGATTCAGTATGTTTCACCTTCATCCTGAACATTGGTTAAGGTGATCTTAAATTTACATATATCTTAGACTGATATTTTGTGAATTGGTTTACAAGGTGCTTGGAATTTAGAATTCCCTGTGCCACCTGCCTCCATAACCTTTGATATATATTATTTTCTGTGCTAATGTTATGACTTGCTTGTATTTTAAAGGAGTCAATATACGTGAATGATCTTTGCTTCAGCCAAAAGATTAAGCCTAAATTGATGTTTTTGCTAATAATTTGGCTTGTTGGCTTTATTGACATTGGTCAGGTGATGTGGAACATACACATTTGGTCAAAGGTTTAGATTATGCTTTGCTGAACAAAGTAAGAAGTGAGATAGATAAGAAGCCAGATGCTGGGGATGATGGAGATGGGAAATCCAGGTAACATTAAGCAGAAATTTCAGTAGTAATAATCATGGGTTTGTTAAGATCCCACATCAACTATAGAGATGGTTAAAGTAGAGCTTATAAATGCTTGGGCAATCCTTACCTCATGAGCTAGCTTTTGGGATTGAGTTAGTACAGATTCAAGATGACATCAAGACCTATCATATTTCTGATATTGAGCCCCACCCTCAGCTGTCCAAAAACTTACCTGACACCACAGATTTTCTGGTGAAATGTACCTAGCCTTGCGGCTTTACCCTGTTCAATATATATATATATATATTTAAACAATCCTACCATCTCCATGCTCCATATCATGGTTATCAATCTCGAGTGACAACTTGTAATAACTACCGAGTTTATGAGATTGGTCAGTTCCACCTATACAATTTGGAAGCAAAACTTGTATTTGAGCAATCTCAAGCTATCTTGCTCCCTTTGTTGCTGAAAGCAAAAATTAGTCTTTTCTTAGTTTTTTATTTGTTATTTTAGTAACTTGTGTCTTGTGTGAAATTTTGCATGATTGCTACTTTAATATTGTAATTTGCTATTTTACTTTAATATGGAGTTGAAATGTTGAGGTATTATGTTATTTATAAGTTTTATAACATTTTTTATATTAAGTAAACTCTTACGAGCTTATGATTCGAGTTTATGGGGCCTCAATGAGATTATGAACTCTCGAGATTGACAACCTTGTTCCATATGACTAATCCTGAGTGTAAAGGTGTGTGTGGAGATTCCACATTGACTATATATATTAGATATAACCAAAGTGGAGCTTATAAGGCCTTGGGCAATCCTCAATGAGTAGTCAATAGCGGCTGGAGCGGCCGCTATCGCGGCGCTCCAGAGCGGAGCGGCCTCACCCCGCAATCTGGCTGCTGGAGCGGAGCGGATTTGTGTAGCGGCTGGAGCGGCCGCGTCGGAGGCGGAGCGGAGCGGCCCAAATCGCGGAATCGTGGCGCGATTTCAGACTTACCCTTCATTAAGGGTAAGTCGGTCTTTTCAATGGGTTTTTTTGCCCTAATCCTCCCTTTCCCTCTCGCGATTTCAGACTCATCCAAACCAAACCCCTCCTTTCGTCTCTCCCTTTCTTCTTCTCTGGCTATCGTGCGTGCAGCGTGCAGCTCCGACGAACTCCGGCTCGGACGCACCTCCATCGCCGACGCGCCTCCAGCTCCGTCGTCGGACTCCGACGCGCCTCCAGGTCCGACGCAGCTCCGACGTGGCCGCAAGCTCCGACGCGCGTTTGTCTTCTATTCTCCTTTGAGGATGCCTTTTATGCAACATGCAACATATTTTTTTTTAATTATTTATTAAATTATTTCAACTGATTTTTTTTTAATTTCTGATTTAATTTAATTGAACAAATTTTATTTTTAAATTCTGATTAAATTTAATTCAACAAATTTTATTTTTAAATTCTGATTAAATTTAATTCAGCAAATTTAATTTTTAATTTCTAATTAAATTTAATTCAGAAAAATTTATTTTTAATTTCTGATTAAATTTAATTCAGAAAATTTTATTTTTAATTTCTGATTAAATTTAATTCAGCAAATTTTATTTTTAATTTCTGATTAAATTTAATTCAGAAAATTTTATTTTTAATTTCAGAAAATTCTATTTCTATTTCAGCAGCATATTTTTTTTAATTTCTGATTCTATTATATTTTTATTAGGTTGTTTTTGTCTTTGATAATCAGTTTAATCATGAATTTAGAGTTATTTTTTTGTTTTTTTAGCTTTTATATATATATTATTAATTATTTAATATATATAAATTAATATTTAAATAGCGGTTATCCCGCTCCGCGTCATCCCGCTATCCCAGTTTTAGGGTCGGCCGCTCCGCGCCGCTGTCCGGGATTGACTACTATATTCCTCATCCTATGAGCTAGCTTTATGGGGTTGAATTTGGCCTAGCACAAGTTTAAGAGGATTGTTGTACTGCTATTGATCAAGGAATTTTAGGAAGTTTTAAATTTGTCTTTAATGAATTATATTTTTAACATGTTAGTGTTTTTCTGACAGGCCATCCAAGGAAGACCAACAAGTATCAATTCGCACAGCAACTGCAAAGGTTCTTTTGCAGATTTCTATAGAATAAGAGCTGGAGTTTTTTTCCCGCTATTTAACTTTTGATGTTCTAACTGCCAATTTAAGAATTACTGAAGCCCATTGGTATTGATACCTTTAATATTTGTTTCAGTCAGTTTATCAGTGGATAGTAAAGCCTCAGACCATTAGTAAGACAAATGAAATGTTCCTCCCTGGTCGAATGACATTTATTTATAACATGGTGAGTATTTCCATTTTGTTTACAAGGTTCTAGTGTTTTATAGGAGTCTCATGGCTGTCTCATTTTCAATCATTCATAGCAGTAAGCATGTTTTAAAAATTCATTTTATTTGTGCTATTATTTACTTGTACTCTTATGTTATCATATAATTGGTGTGTCTAATATCATGCAAATTTGTTTTACTTGTGTCCCAAAAGTGAACATTAGGAAGTTCACTAATCTATAGATGTTCTCAAATGTTTTTGTACTCCTTGTGTTTGTGTGTGTAACTAAGAGCACCTCCAATGGGGGGTGCTTAGGGTGTATCTTAAAAATAAGCAACGTTGCTTATAAGAAATCCCCACTGGAGCTATCCTAGGTGGCAAAACAAGTCCAAAATTTTTTAGCACCGTTGCTTGGAGAAGCAACAGTGCTTACACTCTGAAAATTAAAATGAAAAGGTTTGATTGGCTGTTGTTCATCCTAGGTGGAACATGACAGTGACTGTTTTTGCAAACAAAAAACAGATAAAACTTCCACACCTAGTTCTCCCTCTCAATGGACTCCCTCCGATGGCCATGTTCTGAGCAGCGGCAGCACGTCCGGGGCGGCGTGGTTATGGAAGCCGGCCGCGTGCACGACGGTGGTGGTGTGGTAGTCGAAGCCGGCCATGCGGATGGCGGTGGTGGCGAAAATCGTTCGCAGCACGCGCGTCTTCGGGGTCCTTCGTCGCGCGAAAATTGTCCGACCAGATCTCCTCTGGCGCCGGCCGCTCCGTCCAATCAAACCTCCTCTGGTGCGCGCCTCTCCGCCCGACCAGACAGCCTTAGCTCCGTCCACAGCTCCGCCCAACCAGACCTCCGCCCGGGACTCCTCAACCGCCCACACGTCTCACCAGGGTGGGTCTTTCATGGTGAAACTTTGAGAGAGAGAGAGTGAAGGGTGAGAATAAGAGAGAAGAAAAAGAGACGTTAAAGGGAAGGTGAGAAACGGAGAATGAGAAAGAGAAAGTGAAAAGTGAGACTTGAACGAAATTAAAAAAAAAAAAAAAAAAGAGACGTTGGGATGCTTATAAGCAATTTGCATTGGAGTAAAAATTGTAAAAATGTAGTATGGGTTGCTTATGAGTGATGTGGCACAGTGGGACCTATTTAAAGTGGTTGGGAGTTGCTTATAAGCAACTCCCATTGTAGATGCTCTAAAAGGTTATGTGAGAAATGAGGGAAGTGAATCTTGTGTGTTAGATTTATATGCACAGTCAACACTTGATATTATTCCTTGAAACTGTAATTTTATTAAAATAAATCATGTAATGGTCATACGACTTAATGTTTTAATCTTGATCATTCTTACAAATTTAGTTGTCAGGTGCCTATCTCGTGCCAATATTGTAGGCTTGCCAATGCAAAATCATCATGATCATAAGTCATGCGATGTTGACCTATGGCTAGTACTACATGTTGCATCACTCTTTATTTTGATTTGGATATGCATAAAGAATGTGATGCCTGAACATGATGATGCATATAGTAATGATTATTGAAGGGAACTGAGAGTTCTTCTTCAGTCCACCTTACAGAATATAGTACTAAGAATAGGGTGATTATTTTTAAGTTCTGGGTTTCAACTCGCATCCATGTACTGGTTGATCCAATTCTTTTATAAGTTCTTTTCTTAATTCTTTGAAAGCAATTTTTCTGACAAATTCTCATGTTTAATCTGGTAGGAGGGTGGGTACCATCATGATATTCCAACAACATTGCACCGTAGTAAAGCTGACTGTCCAGTGCCAGAGGTTTATGATCTTGCTGATTCCATTTTTTCATGTGCTCTTTTGCATTCGATAGCTAGTCTATATGTACATTGCTTGTTAAACTTTGCTTTTATGTTGTACAGGAAATGGTTACAGTTAATGTTGATGGATCCGTTTTAGATCGAATTGCTAAAATAATGTCATATCTACGTCTTGGTTCTTCTGGGAAAATCCTAAAGAAGAAAAAGAAGGAAAAGGATGCAAAAGGTAATACTGCACTGAGCAGATCATTTGGGAGTCTTTGTTATTGTCTTCTAGATGCAAGTTTGTATAAGTTCTTGCAATTTTCATTAAAACAATGCTGCTATAAGTTAGGTGCATTTCTACATTATAGTTATTTTATGTAAAATATTGTGGTTTTGTTCACCACTGTTTATATGTGTATATATGATTTGGGTTAAACTTTAAAGTTAAACTTATATATTTATATATATATATTATCTTTTTTTGAGTAGCTTAGGTCAGTGACTCAGCGGTGTGAGGCATTCCTTCCTTGGTTGTTCTCGATGTTAAAAAAACTAGGCACAAAACTAATGCTTTGCATGGAGAAATCAACTGCTCATTCAAAAGGCCCATCATCTGCGTAGAAATAATTAATATGCCACCAAAGGAAAATAATACGCATTAGAACAACACCAGGAAATGCTGGATAGATTTCATATGTTATAAATGACCAGGGAGATGATGAATGACAATATTCACTGTATTGTATCCTTTCCTGCATGCCTTTTCTTTTAATAAGAATTAATTGTTAATAGGTTCCTGGCACTCTGCTGTTTATATGCAGGGAAGATTTTGGCAGTTGGTAATGGATATGACAAAGAGGATAAGCCATCAAAGTTTGAAGGTGGGGCAAAAAATCAAATTGAAAAAGAAATAATCCCACCTCCTCCACCTCCCATAAAGAAAAATCCTCTTCATTCCAGAGAGAAACAAGGCCCAGCTGTTGCTAGAGAAGAAGATGATGACATTTTTGTAGGTGAAGGTGTTGATTATGAGGTACCTGGTAAAGACTTGAGCCAAAGTCCTGTCTCTGAGGACATGGAAGAGTCTCCTAGGAACAAAGAAAAACCTTCATATTTCACAGAACCTGCATATGGTCCTGTCCCTCCATCCATGCTTCCTCAAGGGTGGCAAGAAACAGTAAGTTGGTGCTGTGTTTATTTAGTTTTGAATTGTGTGTTTGTTAAGTAAATATGATTGGAAAAAAAATTCCTTACTATTATACCGTTGTTACTTTCCTCCTTAGTGTTTTGTTCTGCTTGAATTATGTTTGATGGTGTATTGAGTTTCTATCTCTTATTTCATTGTTTGGTTACAGAATGGATACGATGTAATGCAAACTCAAGCCTTGGCTGGTGGTTACCAAGGAGAGTGGCAGGAATACCAGTATGCTGAACAACTGGCATACCCAGATCAATATCTCCAACAAAATATGCAGACTTATGATGTGCAAGCAGGTTTAAATCTTCCACAAGATCCACGATTTATGACTCAAGAAGAAAAGGATCGAGGTTTAGGGTCAGTGTTTAAGCGAGATGACCAGAGACTTCAACAGCTGAGGGAGAAAGATGCTCGTGAAAAAGATCCCAACTTTATCTCAGAGAGTTACTCTGAATGTTACCCAGGGTATCAAGAATATAACCGCGAGATAGTAGACAGTGATGATGAAGACGACTTGTCCAAAATGGATATGGGTGGAAGGGTAAGTAACATCTGGTTCACTTCTGATGAAACTTTCGTTTTTAGTTTCACGTAGTGTACAACTTGTCATACTGATTAAAGAGACTATTATCTAAAAAATAACTAGTTAGGAAAAAACAATATTGATAATCCTGCTTGTCTCATTGTTGTCATATTAGAAAATGAGTAATGTGGAGAAAAATTACAATATTGAATGTGCACTCTCAACAGGCTAAGGGACGTCTTCATAGATGGGACTTTGAAACTGAAGAGGAATGGGCTACCTACAATGAGCAGAAGGAAGCAATGCCAAAAGCTGCATTCCAGTTTGGTGTGAAGATGCAAGATGGCCGGAAGACCCGAAAGCAAAACAAGGACCAGAAGCTCAATAACGACTTGCATAAGATCAATAAGATACTTGCTAGAAAGAAGATGGAAAAGGACACCAATGGTGAGGGTGGGCACCATTATGATGACGAACCAACACCTGGAAAGAAGCTCCGAATATGAGTTTTGGTCACCCCATTATAATGTTCATAGAATTTAGATGAGAATTCCATTTGACTAAATATGTATTAGTATGATCTATTTTTTCCTTATATAGAAACCTTATTCATGCTATTTTCACATCAGCCCGGTGTAAAATGATGTTAAATCTAACAATGGAGAGATAGGTCCTAAAATTCAATGAGGAAAGTGAACCTAAGGCCTGTTATTTTGTATTTTTATTATTTACATTGGAGTTACATCGGGCAACAGAAATTTTATGTCAAATTTTAGAAGGATGATATTCTGTATTTATATAGGGAATTTTATGTCAAATTTTATAAGAGACTAAACAATATTGTGAGAAGGTCAAGAGTTCGTTTGGTACACACAAAGTTACAACATAAGGAGAACAATGCAAGACAAGTTACCGGACAATTCTTTATTCTATATGTTGTTTGATGAATCATGGATAAGAAAAATAAAATAATGTTTAATTTACTACAATGTCTTTATTAATATTAATTTTCTTAATATAAGTAATGATGATAGTAATAATGGTGATGACAATAATAAAAATAGTAATAATAGTAATAGTGGTTAGTGGCGATAATATTGGTGACAACGATAATGATGATAGGAACAAAATGGTGGTGGTCAACGATGATAACAGTAAGTGTCAACAACAATGGTGATGAGTGATTGTGAGAATAGTGATGAGTGACGATGACGGTTGTAGTTGATAGTGGTAGATGATAATAAAGATTGGGTGATAATAAGGTGCATGATGGTGATGATGCAATAACAATGATGATGATGATGGTGGATGTTTTTGTCTTGAGTGTTTTGTACTTGGGACAAAAGTTGTCATATGTTTATTGAGTAATAAAAATAGAAGTCTTGTTAAAATGGATTTTTAATATTCATGATTTTTTTAAAGTCAAATATGGAACAATTATACTTGTCCTTCTACTATTAAGCTTTCTAACAAATCAAATGACCCTAAATAATCTTTAACATGTTTGGTGGATTACTTTAGAAAATTATATTTTAAAAAGTTTTTTACTTTTTGTTTTTGTTTTTGAACAATTTATAGAATCATTATAAGAAAAAGTTCATTATTTTACCTTTACACTTTTTTTTGTAATGGGTTGGAGAAGTGTGTGGATTTGAACAATAATGCAACATCGATTGTCGTAAAAAATAATTTATCAATCTCCAACTTTAATCATGGAATCATTATTGAAGGTGTACCTACACAAGGTTACTTTTGTAATCTTCATGCTTCAAGTCTCCTCCTTAATCGTCTTTGTCTTATTTGAGTTGTAGTCTTCTTGAGTTTATCTATGTAAGGGAAAATAGGGGGTATCTGCAAAAAAATACTTCAACGCTCAAGTTAATCTTCGATTCCAAACAATTTCAAATAATTAATGTTGTAATAAATTCTAATCACGTATCTTCTCTCTCCTATTTGTCACTCTTTATACTAACCTTATTGGAATTAGGCCCACACAATAAGCTCATTAAGGGATCTTTATACCTTTATTCTGGTCTTTTTCTTTCATGAGTTTACTTAGTCATCAATAAGGGTTGAAGACTCTTCGATATTATCCCTTATTCTTTATCTCCGGTATACAAGCCCTTGGATTTCGAAAATACGTTCCTTATAAATATATATATATATATATATATATATATATATAAGAATTTTAAAGAAAAACTAAGAGTTTATTGCTTTTATTATTGAAGCGTTACGTTTCCTCAGTAATTTCTAACATAGCCATTTCTATTAATTAATGTTATTATATCTCTTCATCTTCGACCCCTTCTGTTCAGTATCTGAAAAGTCTCGCACTCACACCTCTTGGATGAACAATAAACATAGGGATGTGATCTTTCACTTTCACCCTTTACCTTCCTATAAATGGAGACTTAATTTTATTATTCTTTTTACTATGATAACAAAGACATCAATTTCTTCTTTGCATTCTTGGTGAGCACGTTTGCATTTCATCAAACCAAGTACTCTTCTTATTCATTCCTCAGGTAATGATAAGTCATTCATTTTCTTCATCTTCTTTTTCATTTTCTTCCGAAGACACTTCATCTCAATCTCACACTAAACCTTTAGCCATAATTGAAACACCAACTTTGGCCTTAGCTAATGACCCCCCCATTTTTGAATACTCTCCTTCTCATTTTGATGGTGTAGATAAAACATACATTTGTAAATCTAAAATAGTTCCTAGGTTTGAGGGAATTCACAAGGAGGTAGCTATATACAACTCTCACTTTAGTCATCCTCGTCTTCTTACCAATTTTATAGATATTGTAACTATTGCCACCTTTCCAGCTTATGAGGGCCTGTACCTTGTTTTTGCCAGATGCTGTAAAATTGATGTTTCTCCTAATCCTGACTTCATATTTTCCTCTCAAGATTCCTAAGACCTGAAATCATACTTTTATATGTATGATTGTCTTTTCTAAGACCTTGGTATCGTCATCCCTTTTCATCTTTTCTTTTGTAGTATCTTTAGAATTTTAAATGTTTCTGATGGAGAAGATAGGAGGAGTGAATGTTGTTCTTCTCCTATTCTTCACCTAGGCTTGGATCTTCTTCAAGGAGCTTGAATCCGAAGATGGAGAACTCTGGAATGATGAAGGAACACGAGTGGAATAAGGTCTAGACTTGGATGGAAGCATCCAAGCTCAAGCATCAATGGAGAACACACTTCAAAGAGAAGGATTCTAGGTGAATTCCTAAGGTTTTTGAAGTTGAACTCAAGGAGACTTTGAGAGGGAAACTCGGCACTATGGCTCACAAATTTCATTAATCATTCAAAGTGAATACAAAATGTGAAAGAACACTTAAGTAAGCACGGTTTTGCACTCTTTGGGCGCCTAAATCAAAAGATGACATGTGGTGCCCAAAATTTGAAATCAAATTTGAAATTTGAATTCAAATTTTGGCTCCCATGTGCTACTCCGAAAATTCAGGTACCTAAGGTGCATCTAAGTGTAATTTGGAGTGTCATTTAGGGTTAATTTGAGGTCACATGTTCAGCCACCAAAGGTGCAAAACATGTGACTCAAATGTAACTTAAATGGCTTCCAAATTAAACCTAATTTAACCTAATTAGCCTACTTTAGTATTCCTTGTATTTTCCTAATCTAATGACCTAAATACAATGGTCAAACAAATACAATGGATAGAAAAAATTACAAGAATGAAAATGAGCCCAATATTGGGTACCAAAAGCCCAAAGGCCCATGAAGCCCAAAACTAGGCCCAACAAGCCTAAAACCTAAAATGCTACTCTATGTGGTCCAAAATACAAGACCAAAATATATGATACCTATACTAACATGATGTATACAAAACATAAGAAAATAGCTATAACAAAATATGGCCCATGAGAAGTTCAACTTGGGCCTTCCCAGGCTCATCGAGCACATTGGGCCTTGACTGGCCCACACCTTCATGTCTAGCCAACTCCTCTTGGCTCCTTCAATATGTCACCTCTTGCCTTCCTAGGCATGATTCCATCAGTTTCCTCCACCCAACTTCATTCGAACAATTGGTTGCTATTGTGACACCCATTCTACCCCAATACATATATAAAATAATATAAAGAAATGTTACTCCAACACGAGTAAAATAATGGTTCACATCTCCAAAAGAAAATACCTTTCCAATATCTGATCAAATTAAAATTAAGTTTAGAAAGCAAATAAGTTCTTAAATAGTTTCAAAGGAAATGTAAAAACTCCAATTTCAATAAAAATTAAAGTCCTAGAAAATCGTTGCCCCGATGTCAAACTATCACAACACTCTCATGACTCAATTATTGACATCTTAAATATCACTCATGTCCACATCTTCCTCACCTAAAAACAACCACAAACATATAGTGAGAAAATAATATATTTATATAGAAAGCACATCACGAAATTCCACAAAATAATCTCAAAGCAATATAATCCATAAACACCACATTCATGATTCAGACATGTTCAACATCATTTCTCAAATCCACATATTCCATCATCTTATCACAATCCACATATGTACATATAAACAAATTGCACATATACATTGTGTCACACATCCAGCACCAGATCATGTACACGCTCCTGTTGATGCATCACACGTCCATCATCGTGTTACGCACTCGATTGTGCTAATGCATTCCATTACCGACATCGATATCATGCAAACGACTGTACCTGACGCATTACACGTCTAGTATCGTATCATGCATACGACCATGCCCACAACAACCCATAAAAAGCACTGTATCACGTGCACCCCCTTATAGCCTAGTGTCATGCATACGACTGTGCCCAATCATCACATCATAATTCACAATTCAATTCCACATCAATGCTCAACCAACATTTCCACATAAAATAATAAGTCATACACATATCGTGCACAACCTCCTCATACACATTAATCTTTAATTCACAATTAATTTACATTCCATCAAGCACACACACCATTTATATCTCTTCATACAATAATCATTCAATTTTTTATCAGTAAACTACAACCCATTGTTTGTGATTGTCGCATAAGGAATCCCGAAGCGTGTAACAACATTCTTCCACACAAATTTTTGTACATTAGATGTTGAGATAGTTGCCAATGGTTCCGCTTCTATCCATTTAGCGAAGAAATCTACAGCCACCAAGTGAAACTTCACTTGTCCTTTAGTTATGGGAAATGGACCAAGGATATCCATTCCTCGTGTTGCAAATGGCCATGATGTTGAATGCTATGTAACTCCTTGAATGGTTTTCTGATTATGTTGTTGTGTTGTAGACATTGCACACATTTCTTAAAAAAATTTTCATAGTCGATTCTAACAGTTGGCCAATAATATCTAGCTTTCAATACTTTTGTTGTTGTCATTCTCGCTCGAGTGTAAATCACAAATTCTTTCATGTATCTCCCTTAATACATAATTTGCTTATTCCGCGATTAAGCATTTAAGTAAAGGAGTTGAGAATCCCCTTCAGTATAACTTCCTAGGTATCATTACATATCCCACTGATTGTATCTTTATTTTCTTTGCCTCTAAGGGGTCTTCGAGCAATATGTCCTTTGTTAAAAAAGTTACAATTTCTTCCATCCATCCTTTAGGCACCTGTTCAACCTACAACCTATAATGATTCATTAACTTCTATACTTGAAGATGATAATTTTTTCTATATGAGTGTGCGTAATTGTCCTAGTTTTCGACTACTAGTCAACCTAACTAACTGGCCAGCTCTCTCATTGTCACCCCTCAGTGTGTGCTTTATCTGAACCTCATCAAATTTTCTTTAATCCTTTGAAATATATGAAATTAACTCAACAAATTTGGTTCCTTTATTTTATATGTCCCATTGATTTGCTCCTATACTATCTTCAAATTCGTGTAACACACTACTCTTTGGGCATCCATTTCACTGGCCAACCTAAAATCCTACCAGTAACGTTTCATATTCAGCCTGATTGTTAGATGATTTAAATTCGAACCAAAGAGACTATTCAATTGCAACCCTTTCTGAACCTTCAATAATAATGCATGCTCCACTTCCCTATTTATTTGATGACCCATCAGTATGTATAGTCCACTAGTTCATTTCATATACTTCTATGCAGTGTAATTCATTTATGAAATCAGCCAAACACTGAGCTTTCATAGGTACCCTCGGTATAAACTGTATGCTAAATTTTGATAACTCTACAGCTCAAGCCATCATCCTTCCTACCAACTCTACCTTTTTCAATACTTTAGAAATAGGACAACTCATTCTCACAACAACTATATGACTCTGAAAGTATTGATGAAGCCTTCAAGCCACATAAACCAAGCTTAACATCATTTTTCAATCAATTGATATATTGTCTCGGCGTCTTAAAGTGTTATATTGACAGAATAAATAGGATATTGATTCCCCTTATCTTCTTGCACAAGCACTGCACTTACCGCTTCATCTGATGCCGACAAATACACTATGAGCTCATTTTTGAATCGTGTTTAACCAAAATTGGAAGTGATGACAAGGTTTGTTTTAATTCTTGGAACGCAGTATTACACTCCTCGATCCATTGGAAGCTTCTTGACTTAAAAACTTTATTATCGATTTGGCTCTCTCTACCAACCTTGGAATAAAACGTGATAGAGATGTCAATCTTTCTAGTGTTGCGATTCCTTGAGAGTTTTCAAACTTTTCATTTCTAAAATTGCTTGAAACTTATCGAGATTCGCTTGAATTCCTTTGGTTAATAGCATGAACCCTAAGAATTTCCCCCTTGAACCTCAAATACCCACTTTTCTAGGTTAAGCCTCATTTCATGCCTTTGAATTTCCTCGAATACTTCCACTAGGTCCTTTATATATTATTCAATAGTATTGGATTTTACCATCATATCATCCACCTTCTTTATATATTATTCAATAGTATTGGATTTTACCATCTTCTTTATATATTATTCAATAGTATTGGATCTTATCCATCATCCTCTAATACGCTGCCTCAACATTTTTTAACCCGAAAGGCATCACCTTATAACTAGGGACAAATCTACACGGAGGAGAGTGGGGGCACTTGCCCCCACTACCATTTTACACATACATATTTTTTATTCAAAAAATAATATATTTTAAAAAATAAGTTATATTCTAATAAAATAAACATATTTAAATTGAGTTAATCACCTATACACTGCTAGTGTAAAGTTTTTTACACTGGCAGTCAATCAGAGCCGTTAATAGTGGCACTAGCATTCAAAAAGCTAAAAATTTGATGACCAGCTGCCCCTCTACAAGCCAATCTAGCATATTTAGGGAACACTTTATTCAAGTTTGTATAATCTTCATACATCCTCCATTTTTCATTTGACTTATTAACCATAACTATATTGGCTAACTAGGTAGTAGAATGAACTTTTCTTATGAACTAAGCATTCAACAAGTTTTGGACTTTTGCCTCCACAACTTTTCTTCTATCTTCCCCTATTTTTCTTTTTTGTTACATTATCGATTTTGCTTCTTTACACAACGGTAATTGATGGCAATGAAAAGTAGGATCAATTCCTAGCATGTCAGCTATTGTCCGTGCAAAAAAATTCTGTATTTGCTTTTAGAGTTTCTTGAATTATTTCCCTTTTACATTGGCTATGCTGAGATCCAACATAAGTATTTAGTCTAACTTCATCCCCCAACTGAAATGGCCATATTTCTCATTTGGCTCCATTTTGTACTCGTCCTTACCCATCCGAGGGTCTAAATCTAGCATGACCATTGCATCTTCATTCACGGCCGATATCATGTGCACATTTTTATCCTCTTCGTCTACCATGGGGGTTACTTTTAAGCCCGCCATGTAACATTCCCTAGCTATGTTCTAGTCGGCATGTACTGGAATTATTTTTCATGATTCGGTAGGAAATTTCATGGCAAGATGAGGAGTTAAAATAATCACACCAAGAGTGTTTATCAATGGTCTTCCAAGCAAAATATTGTAGGAAGTGTTAGCATTGATAACAATATATCTAACCTTTATTGTTTTACTCACTTGTTGGTCAAAATCGAAGCATGTGTAAAGGTCAATACATCCTTTTGTTGTTACCCTCTCACATAAAAAACTCACTAAAGGTTCATTGTAATATTTCAACTCTTCTTTTGGTATTCCCATTTGCTTAAATGTCATCCAATATAGTATATCAACCGAACTTTCTTGGTCCGCCAAAGTTTTCTTAATAATACAGTTGTTGATTTCCACACTGATCATCATATGGTCATCTTAAATAGGATCTAGCCCCAGAAAGCCTTCATCAGTAAAAGTTATTGTTGGCATTTTGGTTCTTCTTCTTTCTATATCATTCACAGATTTTACTCCCTTTAATGTCGTTTCCTGGTCAAAGAGGTAGGACCTCCCCCAGAAAATCCTTCTAAAATAGTATTGATCACCTTCTTTAGCTGATCTCTAAAACTATCACCCCTTTCTTCTTCTTTCTCTGGATCGACTTTGTTCTCCTTCATTTCTTTTTCATTTTTATCCCTTTCTCTCCCCCGAGATACATAGTTTTCCCTTTTCTGGTCTTGTCCTCTACTGAACCCATGTTTTTCAATGTAGTTTTTTAGTTGTCCCTACTTAATGAGATCTTCCACCCTATCCTTCAAAGTTGTACACTCTTTAGTTGAATGCCCTTGATTTTGATGATTAGAACATGATTTCGACAGAACCACTCTTGGGGGTGTATTAACCCTTTTAGGAATAGTTAAAATTTCTAAAGTCAGGCCTTGTTCCAATATTCTTGCTCTACTTTTGTTTAATGGGTATAACTCGAGTACCAAGGCCTCATTGGCTGATAACTTTTTGAATTATCCCCTCCTCTGTTCATTTGATATATTTCTTTTTCATTTTCTTTTTTTACTTGGAAATACTTGGGTTCTTGCTTGATTTCTTGATTTGGCTAACTCCTCCATTTGCATATATTTTTCAACCCTTCTTCTCAAATCGTTCATATCCATAGGTGGCTTTTTACATAGATTGTTCATAAAAGGTCCTAACTTAAGTGCAATGTTCAACCTATCCATAGCAATTGTGGGTTCAAATTCTTGATTTCCATTGCGATTTTATTAAAACGATCCATGAAGGATTGAAGAGTCTTTTTTTTTTCTTGCTTAATATTAGCCAATGCTAATGATTTAGTTGATATGGCTGACTAGTAGCGAATTGGACAGTGAATAGATATGACAACTTTTCAAACGAATGTATGGAACTCATAGGGAGTTTTATAAACTAGCTTAGTGCCCGACCTTTTAAAAATGTAAGGAAGATATGACACAAACCAACGTCTTCCTGTGTTATTAGAGTAACTTGTGTCAGGTATGCATTCAAATGTTCATCAAGATTGGAGGATCTATCATATTTTTCTAAAGAAAGACTCCTCCAGTTATCAAATAATACTGCTTCCATTATTCTCTGAGTAAAAGGATGCTTATAAGACCCAATCACTATTCTCGACCAAGGAGATCCCTGCTCGAGAACTGCATAGATGACACTTGTGTTTGAGGAGTTGTGGGCACATGATAAGAGGAGGCTTCATTGTTAGTCTAAGCATTAGGATTCCATGTTCTATTCAAACTTCTCAATTCAACATTCTCCATCCTTAGTGCTTCATGTTCTTGAGCCTCCCTTTCATGAGCTTGTCTAATGGCCATCACTTCTTTACGAAATAATCTTACCACATCTGAAAGATCAGTTTGATCTTCTATTCTCACTGGTCTGAACAGTTGTTCTTGCTGAATTGAATTGATATTCTTTCTAATGGTTTCCATCCTTCTCAAAATCTTCTTCCTGCAAAACAGACGAATAAAAACGAGCCCCACAATAGGCGCCAAAATGTACCTATACAAAGGTACTTCTATAATATTCTTGTTTCAAGTCTCCTCCTTAATCGCCTTTGTCCTGTCTGACTTGTAGTCTTCTTGAGTTTATCTGTATAAGGAAAAATAGGGGAGTACTTGCAAAAAATACTTCAACACTCAAGTCTCCTCCTTAATCGTCTTCGTCCTATTTGAGTTGTAGTCCAGATTTGAAGAGTAGAGTTTAAGATTTACTTAAACACTTAAATCCATGGTATGTTCTGAATATATTACACCAAAATTCATTAACACTCACACCTATATCTAACAAGTCTAGTGATAAGGAAACTGAATTCTTTGAAATCATAAAAATGAAAAGAGAGAGCCTTAGTCAAAAGTATACAAGACCAAATTAATCGAAAAAATTTAGTTTACATGATCTAGCTGATAAAATCATATTATTTTTTTAAAATATCGCTCAAATATACAACAAAGTCTCATGAGTGTCTTAGTTAAAAGTAATTTTATATAATTTAAATGAAGAAGAAAAAAAATATATTCCTATTCAATTCCTCGTGAGTGGGTCATTTGATAAAGTTGGCCATGGTAGGAATCGCCTTTTTAATTAGCCAAACATATTGCATCTTTTCTGTTCGTCTTTCTCTATCCACTAGTTTCTTCCTTTACTTGTCTATGGTTCGTACCTCGTCAAGTTGCTCGACATTAAAATTTTATATGGCAACCCGTACCTAACTTTTGCCCTTTGCTTTTGGAAAGTAAATGAAAAGTGGGTTTAATGATGAAAATTAATGTAAAATAATTTTGTATAGTTGTTTAATCATAATTTACAGGAAATGATAAATGAGTTGATTTTTAAAATAATTATCTAAAAAGTAATATAAATAATATTTTTAATTGATTGATTGTATAATATATTGTCATTAAACTCAGAAAAGGTAGTCCCTTTTTTCTATCAAGTCTTCGATGCATGCTTACTTAATTATACCATAAAAATTTATAGGATTAAATATATTTTTAATATTTAATTTTTTGTCAAATCTTATTTTTAATCTCTACACAATTTCTTTTTTTTTACTAATTTTAGTCTCAAAACCTTTTGGATTTTTACTTTTAATCTTTGAACTTTTTTCTCTTGTTAACATTTCAGAATATTTTTGTCAATAGAGAAAAATTTCAAGGTCTAAAAACTAATAAAATTTGGTTAGCATCTAAAAATAAAAATTCACAAAAGTTTAAATATTAAAAATATATTTAATTCAAATTATATTATTTTATCATAATTATTTTCAACAAAAGGCACGATAAACATATTAAAATATTTTTGAACATATCTTATGAAAAGGTCAATTTTGTGACTAAGAAACGATAGAATAAGATAATTATTCTATTTTATTATAATTCGTTGTTTGTTAATATGATAGTCTTATTTTATTTATTATTTTATCTTTTCTATTTATTATTTTATTTTGATGGCCTAATGTATTTTTTATTTTAAGGAGAATATTGGTTAAGAAGTAATATGATAGGATAAATTCTCTTTTACCTTTCTATATTATATTATATTATATTGAGAAGGGATTCACTTATTTAAAGAGTAATTTTTGATTGAATTACTATGTTAAATAACTCACATACTGTATTATATTTCAATAATCAAATTGTTAAATTAAAAATTCTTACTAAATAGATCATATTTATAAATTTTTAAAAAAATTAAAAATTATTTAATATTTTATTTTACTAAATCAAATGAACGGATATTCATAAAAGTATATTACCAGTTAGATTTTTGAAATTTAATACAATCTTTGAGTTACTAAGTGAAATTATTCTATCAAGAGTTATTATAGAGAGTAAATGAATGTCTCCCATACCATATTATATTATATAAAATAGAAAAATATATATAATAAATATAATATATATATATATAGAATTAAATATTAATTTATATAAAACATATTATAAAATTTATATACAACATTTATCTATATAATTATAATAAGTTTTACATATAAATTTATAGTATATTATTGACTAAAATATTAAAATAATAAATTAGTACTAAAATAATATCTTTTTAGAAAAAAAAAATTGATTTTAATAATTAAAATTTCAAAATATTATATATTTTATAATTATAAGAAAAATAACTGCATAATTAAAAATAATTTTGCATTATATAGTTAAAATTATATTTTCTTAATTTGAAAATCTTAAACAATTAAATTAAAAGTATTTTTTTAAACAAGTTATACGCAATTTCAATGAAATAAAATATTATTTTTTAAATATAATTTATATAATATGTTATTGTTAACGTGTTCTCTAGTTTGCTATTATAATGTGTGCTAATTTCGGATAAGATTTAAGTTCATCAAACTCTTATCATTTTCTACTCTCACTCTATCTTACTCTCACATCATATCTTACCATATTGAGGTATGTAACCGCTTTTGATTTTCACATTTTAGTAAACTATTATACCGTTTAGATGTAAAAAAGAAAATCTTATATCCTATCTAAATATCCTGTCTATGTGTGCCTCTACCCCTCTAGTCTATAAAGAGGATACTCTTTTTAGTAACCACTTTGGTCTCCACATTTTGTTGATCATTATACCTTTGTGTTTTAAAGAACTTGAAACTAATGGACTAATTATAACATCAGTCAGACCAATATACTTTTTTTACTTATTTTTTATTTTTTATTTTATCTTTAATAGAGACACAAAATACCTTAACTCCACTAGTATATATAAAGGAAATACTTTTTTCTATAACTATTTTTGGTCTCCACAATTTATGAACATTATATCCTTAATTATTAAGAAAAAATAAATTATTTTAGCAACTACCATTAATCAAATAACTACTCACATTATCATTTTTTTTCCTTATTTTACTTTTAAAAATATTTAGAGGCACGAAGTGCCGCTTTCCCCTAGTATGTATAAATGGAATAGGTTAGCAAATTTACATTGTTAGACTTCTCTAAAATTTGTCCCATGTAAAAATTTGTGTTAATTGTCTTTTTATTAATACTTGACTTATATTTTTTAATCTTTTTTAATTTAAAAATAAAATGTTTGGAATCCTAACTGAAATTATAATAAAAAAGAATAGTTTATTTTGTAACTAAATTCATAATATAAACCTTTACCATTTGTTTCCACCACCACCATTCTCAAAGTCATCATTCTCTAATTTTTACAAATATTTCATTTTTTTCTTCCACCTTCTTCAAGATACAATTTTCCCCCCTTTCTTATTTATTCTCTCAACTGTAACATCCCGAATTTTCTACTAATATAATGATTGATTATTATTTATTTTTATATTTATGGAGATTATTTTCTTATAATTATTTTAAATTTTAGTAGCCCAGAACGGGTCGCCCAAACTAGAACGGGCCGTTCCAAACTACTAAAATTACCTATAACCCTAGTTGGGAACGGGCCATTCTGGTTTAAGAATTGGTTGTTCTAGATGTGAATTTTACACATGACGAATGAGTCTAGAAGGGCCGTTCCGGATTTGAAACGGGCCGTTTTGGCCACTCCCGATGTCTATAAATAGCACACTCTGGCACGACCAAAAGCTTATTTTTCACTTCTGACTTCTTTTTCTTATATACTCTCTGAAGACCAAGGGGAACCCAGAGGAGGAGACCGACAAGATCCTGCTTTAGTTTCATCTCCTGCTTATCGAGGTAAGGGGGGAGTGAGAAACCTCGCTTTGGGTGTGGGAATATATGTTGGGTAGTGAGATTGACCCTCAATCCTATGTTTGTTGTGTGCTCATATATGAGGGATTTTTCCCAATTATATCTGTTTTATCTCTGTTTACGAACCACATCGGAAATAGGCCGAGAATCATATCGGGAAATAAGCTGATAATCATGTCATCATGTAGAATCGTGGTTTTCCGGAACCTGAAGTGAGATAGAATTGTCATCCTTAATCCTCGGAGCACCTGACGTGAGACCCACTCGGACTTTTGCCGATTGCACCATGGCCGATGCATTTCAGGAACTTCATGACATGGACTCTCAAGAGCGAGCAGAGCTGCTTGTTCAAACAGGTGGTTTATCTTCTGCTGAAGTGCAAGACATTGAGATGGTACTGGACATGATGCCTTCCTTGACACTTGAGGTAACTTGTGAGACTGAAGGTGAAGAGGGTATACAAGAGGGTGACATTGTGACTATCCATGCATGGATAAATGTTAAAAGGGGTAATGGTCTGATTGGTGCTCTTCCACATGCCCCCTACTACCCATTTCAGAAGGAAGAAAATTACTGGTTTTTGCTTGCGGATTCTGTTTCAAATAATGTGTGGTTTTCTCAGAAGGTTAGTTTCATGGATGAAGCTGCTGCTGTAACCGCTGCATCCAAGTCAATTGAGGAATCTATGGAGGGGTCAGGAGCAAATGTGAAGGAGACCAGTAGGGCAGTTGCAGAAGCAGTAGAGAAAGTGAAAGGGGGCTCTAGATTGGTATTGGGCAAGTTCCAGGCCCCGTCAGAGGGTAACTACAATTTGACTTGTTATTGTTTGTGTGATTCTTGGTTGGGCTGTGACAGAAGGACAAACTTAAAGCTCAAAGTTTTGAAACGGACTCGGGCTGGCACCAGGGGTGCTGTTTTGGCTGATGAAGGACCTATCATGGAGGATGGAGTTGAGGAGGATGAAGACAATGAGGATGAAGAGTATGATGATGACTACGAGAGTGAGTACAGTGAAGATGAAGAAGATGATCAAAACACAAAAAATAAGCAACAAGCTGCTAATGGCACCGTGAATAAACATGGTAAAGCTGCAGAAAGTTCAGGCTCTGATGAAGAATGAGAAGTCTTTTCTAACATGATAGAACCATAAATTTCATCTTTTCCCCTCATGGATGGTAGAACAATCAACTGTAGCAGTAATGGTATATTGTCCATTTTGTTTATCAGCTGGACTGCGTTGATGCTTGGACTTTCGTTCTTATCCTAGTTCCAGCTGATATCGTGACTAAATTGTCATATTATCTGAAAATTTAAAGGATGGTAGATCATGAGTTTAAAGATTGAATTTTGATTTAATGCCTGTGTACAACTTTTTAAATGTTTTATCGAGAAATTTGAGTCTTAATGTCGATTATTTCATTTAATCATCTCAACTTCAAGGATTCATCCTGGTTGTTGTTCTATTATTATGTTTAGAATGGTAAAATTAGGTAAGGGGTATTATTAAAAGAAAAAAAAATAGTAATTTTCATACGTTTTTTTTTTTTTTGAATTGGATAAAAAGAATCCAAACGTGATGCAAAAAGCAATTTTGCACCTTAGAAAATAGTGCAACCTGTGTTTAATTCATGTAGTACATATCTTATTCTCTTATGTTTAAATCTTGCAATCTAAAATAGTTTATTTTTAATCATATATTATGGATAGTTGTTATTTTGGAAAGAAAGTTAGTACTGGTTTCGGTCCATCAATAGAATTAGATATCATCTCTGATTGTAATTCATTTTAAGAAATGGGCTGCAGTGGCAAGTTGAGTAGGTAAGATTCTGAATGTTGAGTAGTTAAATTCAGTTCTCTCAACTTTGTTTTTAGTTTAATTCACACCCCAACTTCGTTTTTAACAAAAATGCCCCTGACAAAAATATTGTGAACAATTACTTTTGGGAACAATACCCAATGAAAACTCGAGTTTGCTACGTATTTTCTTTTTATTTATTGAAATTATAATGACGGTACAAGAATTAAGATCCTACACATACTATCCTAAGCCTTTCACCGCTAAGCCTAGTGGTTTATGATTTTATGTATTACAACTGAAACAAATTTTCGTTGGGTTAAGTATTTTGACACCTTCCCGTATCAATGAAATATACATCGGAAAGAAGTTTTTATGTAGTTAATTTGAAATACAAGCTATTTATTATTAGTTTTTTATTTTTATTTTTTATATGTATGTATAAAACATACCTTTTAGTATCAAATTAACTACAATATCTGGTAAAACAATTGACTACAATATAATTTATTAATTATAATAGTGACCGAATTAATTATACAAATATATTTTTATTTGAAATTGATTAAATTATAATATAAATTACCATTTTTAATAGTAATTAAATTAATTATGATGCAAATACCCATTGTAATTACAAAATTATATCAAAATTAATTTGATTACCATTTAAAAAAGTGATTTGCATCATAATGAATTTATTTGTTATTAAAAATGGTAAATTATACAACAATCAATATTTTAATTAAAAAAGTAACATGTATTAAAATGAACTCAAATATAGTTTTTTTGTGGATCACTAAGCTCAATTATTATTAAAATAAAAGTAACCTGTATCATAATTTAATTTTAGTTTAAAAGGAAATTTATGTTATAACTAATTTGATTAATATTAAGTAGGCTAAAGTATATTATAACTAATTTAACTTTAATTTTAAAAGTATTTTGTATCTTAATTAATTCGATACTAAAATGTAACTTTTTTTTTTACAAAGACTTAATTGCAATTTTGATTCCCTAAGTATTAAAATTGTGAAACTTTGGTCCCTCAAGGTTTTAATTATGTAATTTTAGTCCTTAAAGTATTATAGTTAAGTAATTTTGGTCCCCTAAATTTTAATTAAATAATTTTAATCCTTTGAGTATCATAATCGTACAATTTTAGCCAATCTAATTTAAAATCTAATAATTTAAAAATTATGTGTAACACTCATTTCTCATAAAATATAATATAAGTATTTTCTCAATAATTTTGGTATTTTATTTTATTAATAGGGATTGCTAAATATTTATTTAATTATTTAATATATTTTAGAATATAGTATAAAGTGTTTTAATTAAATATTTATTTAAATTAATTGAGGGGACGAAAATTTGTAACTATAGTTAATTCTTTTAACTATGAGGTAAAGGGAGGTTAAGGTTTAAAAAAGAAGGGTTTCTAATAAGTTTTTACGTTCCTTATTTTTTACACACGAGTTGCGCTTTAGAGCTTGGAGAACAAGATCAAGAAGAAAATCATTCTAGAACCGTGTACCCGTCGTCTAGTACTCATCCAAGTAAGGGGGAGTGAGAAACCTTGCTTTGGGTGAGTTTGTATACTGGATAGTGGAATTGACTCCCAATCTTGTGTATGTTGTGTATTCATGTATGAGGAGTTTTCCCTAATTGTATTTTTTTCGCTTCTTATTCTTCTTGTACATAATTAATGACATGAGTTGTTTGAGTTTATAATCAATTTTATGTTTTGGATGGTAATTGTATGATCCGAGGTCCCTAGTGTTGAGATGATGGGACATCTTGAAGACTCCTAAAGAATGTTTTAGTTTTGATGATGTATTGTATAGATGTTGCTTAAGCCTATGAAAAAGGATAATGTATTGATTGTAATAGATATAGGCATGTGTGTGTTTGTTTGTTTATAATTGATGATGAATGCTTCATTCAACAACTAATTGAGCTTTCAAGAAACCAATAACTTGATTACTTAGTATTTCCATGTATAAAAATAAAGTAATAGATTATCATCAAAAGGTAATTTACTACCAAGTGTTTAAACATAGAAATATGATTCAAACAAGAGTTTTCAAGGCAACATTATTAATCAATTATCATTCAAGGTAATAGATTACCAAGTCTGTTACTGGAAAAGGATATTCAAATGCCCTCTATGTTAATAGATTACCAGAGTTGGTAATAGATTAAAATAGTGTCTCTTGCTTGAAACAAGACTGAAAATCAAGATTTTCATCGGGATAATCGATTATTAGAGGAGATAATCAATTACCACAGAATGAAGTACAATTATGGGTTCTGAGAAGCTTAAGATAATCGATTACCATGTCCCGTAATTGATTACCCTGACCCTTTATGTTCAAAATTTAGTTTTAAGATGAACTAGTAATCAATTACCATATCAGGTAACAAATACTCGTGTTAGGACTCTTTATAACTGACTTACATCTTGTACTTTAAATACCTATCTTTTATGAAATTAAAAAGAGAACTTTTTTGAAAAATAACATTAGAGAAAAAGAATACTTTCAGAAACAAGAATCAAAGGCTGATCAAAGAAAATTTTTCTTAAATTTTGCTTTCTGATTGTTCTGTTGTGTTCCTTGTTGGATGAAATGTACGAATATGTGTTTAATTTTGCAGATAGACAAGTTTTGATATGAATTAAAGTGCTCTGTAGAGACTATGTGAATATTATGAGATAATGTGAAAAGTGAATATGAGAGGTGAGATATGAGGATATGTGATAATGAGACATGATAATGTTATATGATAATGAGACATGATAATGTGATATGAGAATGCATAGAGTCTTGATTTACATGCATCATTTGCATAAATGTTTTTAAGAGTACAATATGGAATACACCGCTAGAGAAGGTCCCCTTGTCTAAAAGCTTGGAGATTAGTCCTTGGGGATAACTCGGTTTGTAAGTCTCAGTCTCGCCCATTGTGTGCATGGGATGTATCTTTTGCGGCTTAACTATCCCGACTAGACCCTGGTAGTATGTCCTTCTAATGAGAGTGCGCAGAGGGTGTGACCCGGCACCTACTCCTAGACTACTCTCGTGTGTTGCTAGCGGTAATACACCATGTGATGTGTTACTGACGCCACATGCATGATAATATGTAATCCGTGTCCAATACATGTGCATTTTTAATGTTATATGTTAACTTGATTTTTATGTCTTTGGTGAGTGGAATGTGATATTGTTGTTAACTATCTATGCTATGTACATATACATGTCTTGTTTGTGTTTGACTATTCGGTTTGTATTTCTACACCGTGAGCTAGAGTGAGATGTTTCTCACTCCCTTTTCTTTTGTGTTTGGCTATCAGGCTGAGGATGTTGGTGACGAAGCTTAGGCTTCAATGTTGGGCTTTGCTCTGATAGGATATGTGACATCGCGACATAGATAGGATTAGATTAGGATGTTGTTCTTATTATTTTGGAAACCTTAGCATTATTTCTTTGTAATTTTTGCTGATTTTGTTATTTGTTTAAGTCATGGATGTAGTACTCACTATCTGAACATGTTTGATATTTTAATTATGAAAGATTATGTTCTTCAAATTTTGTTATCTACGTGTTATGGTATGCGGGGTAGAGGGTGTCACATCAACTTTCTTTATTATCAATCTTTCTATTCATTTTGTTTCCATCTTCATCTCCATATTTATCTTATGTTCACATTTTGTTCATGTATTTTACTCTTTATGCGACACTTAATCATACATAGGTTTGCATTTGATGTAACATCCTTTTTTTTATAAATAAATAAATAATGAATTAAAATAATTAGAAAAAATATAAATATTTTATTAATAAAATAAAAGAGGAAGAGCTCATCAAAAGCGTTTAGGCTAGACTCTGTGCCCCACCTAGAGTTTAAATCAAATAGGAGAGTTTAGAGAGGGGTTATGTAATTTTGCAACTATTTTGAATGTCTAAGAGCTCATAAGAGGAGAATTAGAGGAGGTCGTGTGAGAAAGCATGAATTGACGACACTACCGGAGGGGCATCACTTATTGAGACTCATTACTTCAAGTAGAGGGAGAGGGATTATCAATTCCTGTGCATATGTAAGGGATAAGGGTAGGGGGTGATTCTTAAGCCTCGTAGGTCATATGTATGTTGTGTTGTATGAATGTCTTTATGATTCCGTTAATATTCTAATTGTTAACTAATATAATGCTCTATTTTTCTATGAAAATGATGAGTGTGTATATTTGAGGGTTAAGGTTGAGATATATGAATTGGGGATTAAATTAAATTGAATGGATTTTGATAAATTGAAGGTATGATGTTGTTTTTTTATGTGTGATTTTAATGATGTACCGAATAAATTATAAATTGTAATATTTGGTAATGATGTATGAATTAAGGAGAAGAGAATCACATAAAAACAATGCATGATATAAAGCTACCTTTTTAAACTTTGATAGTTTGTTACATTCATGAATAAAAACTTTCCTAATTAAATATTTAACAGCAAAATAAGAACTTAAGAGGATATTAGAAATAGTAATTGACTATTCAACTAGACATACCATGAATAGAAACAAAGTATTGTGATTACTGACTCTTAATAGACATATGCTAACAAATTTATATTAGATTTCTCTATATTAGGTCACATGTAAAAATTAAAATTAAAAGTCTTTTTAGTAATATGCTTTAGTTATTTTTAGTGGTTTTTAATTTATCAATTATCTAAAATTTAAATTTAAAAATTTTACATATGTCAATTTCAAAAAATAATCATTACAAGATAATTCTATTATAAAACTTTTAATCTATTAAATCTTAAAATTTAAACATGTTAATTACAAAAAAAAATCATTAGAATAATTATGGAATATTTGTAAATTCATTTCACAAAAAGATAATTCTATTATAAAAAATTAATTTATCAAATTATTTAAAAATTTAAATATGTTAAATATAAAAATAATCATCAGAATAATTACAAAATTTATAAATTATTTTCACTAGAAGATATTTCTATTATAAAATATTTTTCAATTTATCAAAATATCTAAAATTTAAAGTCACTAAACTAGACTCAGAAACCAAAATCTTAAAACCCTGAACTCTAAAATCCTATACCCCAAAATCATAAATCCTGAGTCATAAACTTTAAGCCACAACTACAATTTTTTTTTAACTTTATCAAATTATCTAAAAATTTATAATTAAAAATTTTAGATAACTTCATTCCCTCCAAAACTATATTATTATGAAAACAAAATAAAATAAACTAATGCAGAAATTAATCAATTAATAAAAAACAATCAATACTAATAACTATTACATTTCACACATATAAATCTTCCCTTCAAAGATTCCCTCAAATGAATATGCCTTAAATATTTATTCTTCCAATAACTCTCTCCAAAATAATTATATATAT
>NW_017984565.1:55582-109399 GCF_000340665.2 Cajanus cajan | reverse complement strand
ATATATATATATATATAAATATACTATATGTGATTTGAATTAATTAAATCCAAAATTTTATCCAATCCAACAAAAGAGACTGGCTATTTCAATTTTTTTGAATTTTTTTTTTACTTTTGATTTAATTTTGACTTTTGCTATTTTAATTGGATTGAATTTAGCTGTGATTTTAAAAAATAGTATTAGTAATTTTATATTTTATTTTAAAAAAATAAAATATTAAACATATTGTTTTTGAAAAAGTAATAGCACACCAGAACAGAAGACTTTATTTTACTGAGTCAAACAGTGGGGTCATTATAGAACTCCATAATATCGAAACTTGTTACAACTTACAAGTCAATAAATGTTACAGGACTATTTGCATCCGTGGTTTAATTGGTAGAAGTAATTATTGAATAAAAATTTCGTAACGGTCTAGCTTCAAAATTCAAATGCTGTCATGCTGATGGAAAAGTATTTTTTATATTTTTTTATTTCCTAAAATTCAGACTAAATTTAGGATAATGTGCATATTTGTTCGATTTCTACCATTATGTCAAACTTCATTACGTCAAACTTAATAATTTACTAGTCATTTCATATGAAAAAGAAATCGAAACTTTATTCCATATATCAATATTTCATATTTAGTTTTAAAATAAATAAGAGCTCAAGAAAGTAACTAGTTAACGTTAAATAAGAAAAACTAGTATTTAGTTTATATAGTGTAAATGTTATATATTTATTAGATGAAATTATATTTTTATCTTTTATTTTATTTTTTATATTTATTATAATTTTTTATTTATTAAAATGTTTATTTTACTTTTTTATTTTTTATATTTAGATTAATTTAGTCCTTTTAAAATAATAATATTTTTTTTTTAATTTTTTGTAATACAATTTTGAACCAATTTTTAATTGATTCATGATATGAAACTTGTAACATTTGATTCAATTATATAAAAAATTATGAACTCAATTGACGTTTGAATTCAAAAAGCTATAAACATAGAGAAAATTGTGTGAAAAATATTTTTCTTAAGTAATTAAAAAATAATATGTAATCATATTTTTAAACTTTTTCAATTTACTTTTGAACTTATTTTTATGTAATTTTCAGTATATTTGTAACATTTTTTATTTGAACTTTAGTTGTGTTTAATAATTTTCATATAAGTGAATATAATGAAACAAGATTCAAATCTTGTATTGGTCAAAAAAGATCTAAAAGTATGTCTCAAAATTGAAAACAAATATTATTTCAAAAGGACCAAATTGATCCAAATTTAAAAGATAAAAAATTAAAATAACTTTAATAAATAAGATAAATGACGAAAATTATAATTTAGCCTATTTATTATACATAATTAAAATTTATAATAAAATATTAAAATATAATTGATAAATAAAGAATTATATAAGAAGTTAAAATTTATAAAAATTCCCTTATTGAGGATAAACGCCTCAGAATTCTCTCATTAATTAGAAACACATAAAAATGATCTTATATAAGATAGACATTTGTGTTTAATGTATAAAGTGAATTATTTAACATCATTTAATTTTACTAATTTCATTTAAAAATAATTTATTTTCCTAAATTTCTTTTTCTTAAAATTTTATATTTCATATGGTCTCTGTGAGGACCCTATTTTTTTTCATTTCCCATTTTCACCCTTACATTTTTTTTTTCTTCAGCCTCACTCACCTTTCCCCACACAACTCATTTTCTCTCCAAATACTCACTTCTCCTTTTCTCTCTTTTGCCGGTGGCGATTTTTGGCAGCTGAAGGTGCTTAGGGGGTGTGAACTGATCCCTCCAGCCGATTTCTTCTCCGTTCACTTCCAAGCTTCTCTTCTCCTTCATTCTTTTCCACCCGAAGCTCGGAATCTTTGGCCGAGGTAAGGGCAGCTAGTACTTTTGTTTCTTTTTCGCTGGTTGTGGAGTGTCCAGAACGGCCCGTTCCAAAATTGGAACGGCCCGTTCTGGATCCGAACGTTGTGTGTTAATTTTGTGACTAGAACGGCCCGTTCTGAAATTAGAACAACCCGTTCCAAAAGTGATATTAACACATAATTGCCTAGACTGGAACGACCGTTCCAAACAAGAGATTTTAGGCCATTTTAATAACTCGAAACGGCCCGTTCTGGTTAAGGTTTTTAACCCTTTTTTAGGAGCTTGGAACGACCCGTTCCAAACTAGGGTTTTAGGCCCTTTTAGGAACGTGGAACGGCCCGTTCCAAATTGGGAACGGTTCGTTATGGTTTTGCAACAGGCCGTTCCAGGCTACTAAAACCAGATTGTTTGGGATTTTGGGCCTTCTAATGTCCTGTCCTGTTGTTGGCATGCTTTGGGAGCTCCTTCCCTTCATAACAGAGGTCCATTTCCTTGTTTGTATGCCCCCGGACGAAATTGGGTGTCTACAATATAAAATCAACCTTGATTACAAGTGATTAATTTGCTGCATTAACATTGAAAGTTTGATATATTGGTATTGTACCTTGTAGTCTCCTGTAATTTGTTAAATCAAATTGAGTAAAGGTTGAGTATTGAAATCTTAGTAGGCTATAATCAAGAAATTTCGTAATTAGATGCATCTTGGCATAAAATCTAATCAATCTCCCTTCTAGATTCTAGTAAATAGGAACCAACACCTTGGGTTCCCATGGGAAACCCTAAGGGAACTTGATGTGATTTTGAGTAAAGATATTGCTTGTATGTGTGAATTGGGTGATATTGAATGTTAATTGCATGATATAGAACACACTTATCGATTGAATTGTGTGTTTTGGTGATTTGAAGTGTGACTCGCAATTCTCTGTTTTCTGCTATGCATGCTATTCCTAATACGTCGTTAGGCGCCACTTGGGGAACTCTTGACGTTGTCGAGATCTTAAGGTCTCTCACATCGGGCATGGGATGACTCTCGTTGGGCGCAAAAACTCTGGGAATTTTCTATGATGTTTCTATTGAGTGTGAGTTGACTCTTGCCAAATGTGTACACTCTAGAGAGCTCTCGGTGGTGTTCTTGCTAGGCATGGGCTCGGTCACACTAGGCACAATCCAGATAGAGACCAATGTGGTCTTATAGATGTATCGCGTCAGGTGTGGGGTGTGTGTTGTTGGGCACTGTCCTGCTTGTGAATCCTCTACCATTCTTCTATTAAGTCCTGTAGACACCTAATTTCGTCCGAACAAGTAAATTGAGAAATATACTTCTATTTTGTGAAGAAAATGAGTATGATGAAGTTAACATTATAAATGATAATAATAGAAATATTAAATTCCCTTTTATTAATAATTATTTACATGCTTGAAATTTAAATTATACAATTAACCCTAAAATGTCTACATGATTATTTTTATTATAACAATATTTATTATAGATAGGAAATAAAAAAGAGAGAAAGAGATTAACTGAAATACCTCTTGAATGAGCTCTATTGAATCTTCAAAATAGGAAGACTGTAGGTGCTTTGTGGCAACCTTTCACACTACAATGCCTCACAAAATCTCAAGAAATACAAAAGAGAGAGAGAAAAAAAGAGAGAAATTTTGAGCTCTAAGGAGTCTGGACGAAATTTGGAGTCTTGAGAACTGTGCTCAAGCTGTCTATTTATAGACTTCAGAAAGTGTCCAGAACGGCCCGTTCCAAAATTGGAACGGCCCGTTCTGGATCCGAACGTTGTGTGTTAATTTTGTGACTAGAACGGCCCGTTCTGAAATTAGAACAACCCGTTCCAAAAGTGATATTAACACATAATTGCCTAGACTGGAACGACCGTTCCAAACAAGAGATTTTAGGCCATTTTAATAACTCGAAACGGCCCGTTCTGGTTAAGGTTTTTAACCCTTTTTTAGGAGCTTGGAACGACCCGTTCCAAACTAGGGTTTTAGGCCCTTTTAGGAACGTGGAACGGCCCGTTCCAAATTGGGAACGGTTCGTTATGGTTTTGCAACAGGCCGTTCCAGGCTACTAAAACCAGATTGTTTGGGATTTTGGGCCTTCTAATGTCCTGTCCTGTTGTTGGCATGCTTTGGGAGCAGAAGGTGGTGGTGCCTATGGCCATCACCGAGTTTCCTGCCGTAATGGAGAAGGCGAAGATTGTAGAGAGGTTGGAAGGGAGTAGCCGGGTGATCAGAGCTGCTGAGGGACCAGCTGGGTCCAAGAGAGGAAGTGGAAGACAGGGGAAGCCGGATGGTAGGCCCCAGCCACAACAAAAGGGTCCTGCCATTAGGCAACCTGCTGAGACTACCAGAGGGGGAGGACATGGTGGAGGTGTTGCCCTTAGGTGTTACAGATGCGGTGGATCCCATTTGATCAGGGATTGTCCACACACTGAGAGCAGGTGTTTCAGATGTCAGCAGATGGGACATGTGTCTTTCAACTGTCCCACTAGGGGTAGACCGGAGAGGAGTACTCAGAGGAGCGATGCATAGAGAGCCGATACTCAGAGGAGTAGTGTTCAGAGGACCGAGACTCAGAGGGGTGACAGACCCACTACGACTGGTAGGGTGTTTGCTTTGACTGGTGCTGAGGCTTCGACTTCTTCTGACTTAGTGAATGGTCACCTCTTGAAGAAGTGAAGAAGCTTGAGGAACCAAGCTTCTAGGAGAAGGAACCTTGAGAGAGAACTAGGAACTAGGTTCTCACGGTTTTGACTCTTGAAAAATGAGAGAGAATTATGAATTCTATTTCTCATAAATGTCCAAAAGTGAATACAAGTGAGGAGAAAATAAATATATAGGGAGAGGTAGCTTCTAGTGTAAAATAGGAAGACTGTAGGTGCTTTGTGGCAACCTTTCACACTACAATGCCTCACAAAATCTCAAGAAATACAAAAGAGAGAGAGAAAAAAAGAGAGAAATTTTGAGCTCTAAGGAGTCTGGACGAAATTTGGAGTCTTGAGAACTGTGCTCAAGCTGTCTATTTATAGACTTCAGAAAGTGTCCAGAACGGCCCGTTCCAAAATTGGAACGGCCCGTTCTGGATCCGAACGTTGTGTGTTAATTTTGTGACTAGAACGGCCCGTTCTGAAATTAGAACAACCCGTTCCAAAAGTGATATTAACACATAATTGCCTAGACTGGAACGACCGTTCCAAACAAGAGATTTTAGGCCATTTTAATAACTCGAAACGGCCCGTTCTGGTTAAGGTTTTTAACCCTTTTTTAGGAGCTTGGAACGACCCGTTCCAAACTAGGGTTTTAGGCCCTTTTAGGAACGTGGAACGGCCCGTTCCAAATTGGGAACGGTTCGTTATGGTTTTGCAACAGGCCGTTCCAGGCTACTAAAACCAGATTGTTTGGGATTTTGGGCCTTCTAATGTCCTGTCCTGTTGTTGGCATGCTTTGGGAGCTCCTTCCCTTCATAACAGAGGTCCATTTCCTTGTTTGTATGCCCCCGGACGAAAGAAAAAAAGAGAGAAATTTTGAGCTCTAAGGAGTCTGGACGAAATTTGGAGTCTTGAGAACTGTGCTCAAGCTGTCTATTTATAGACTTCAGAAAGTGTCCAGAACGGCCCGTTCCAAAATTGGAACGGCCCGTTCTGGATCCGAACGTTGTGTGTTAATTTTGTGACTAGAACGGCCCGTTCTGAAATTAGAACAACCCGTTCCAAAAGTGATATTAACACATAATTGCCTAGACTGGAACGACCGTTCCAAACAAGAGATTTTAGGCCATTTTAATAACTCGAAACGGCCCGTTCTGGTTAAGGTTTTTAACCCTTTTTTAGGAGCTTGGAACGACCCGTTCCAAACTAGGGTTTTAGGCCCTTTTAGGAACGTGGAACGGCCCGTTCCAAATTGGGAACGGTTCGTTATGGTTTTGCAACAGGCCGTTCCAGGCTACTAAAACCAGATTGTTTGGGATTTTGGGCCTTCTAATGTCCTGTCCTGTTGTTGGCATGCTTTGGGAGCTCCTTCCCTTCATAACAGAGGTCCATTTCCTTGTTTGTATGCCCCCGGACGAAATTGGGTGTCTACAATATAAAATCAACCTTGATTACAAGTGATTAATTTGCTGCATTAACATTGAAAGTTTGATATACATGCTTGAAATTTAAATTATACAATTAACCCTAAAATGTCTACATGATTATTTTTATTATAACAATATTTATTATAGATAGGAAATAAAAAAGAGAGAAAGAGATTAACTGAAATACCTCTTGAATGAGCTCTATTGAATCTTCAAAATAGGAAGACTGTAGGTGCTTTGTGGCAACCTTTCACACTACAATGCCTCACAAAATCTCAAGAAATACAAAAGAGAGAGAGAAAAAAAGAGAGAAATTTTGAGCTCTAAGGAGTCTGGACGAAATTTGGAGTCTTGAGAACTGTGCTCAAGCTGTCTATTTATAGACTTCAGAAAGTGTCCAGAACGGCCCGTTCCAAAATTGGAACGGCCCGTTCTGGATCCGAACGTTGTGTGTTAATTTTGTGACTAGAACGGCCCGTTCTGAAATTAGAACAACCCGTTCCAAAAGTGATATTAACACATAATTGCCTAGACTGGAACGACCGTTCCAAACAAGAGATTTTAGGCCATTTTAATAACTCGAAACGGCCCGTTCTGGTTAAGGTTTTTAACCCTTTTTTAGGAGCTTGGAACGACCCGTTCCAAACTAGGGTTTTAGGCCCTTTTAGGAACGTGGAACGGCCCGTTCCAAATTGGGAACGGTTCGTTATGGTTTTGCAACAGGCCGTTCCAGGCTACTAAAACCAGATTGTTTGGGATTTTGGGCCTTCTAATGTCCTGTCCTGTTGTTGGCATGCTTTGGGAGCTCCTTCCCTTCATAACAGAGGTCCATTTCCTTGTTTGTATGCCCCCGGACGAAATTGGGTGTCTACAATATAAAATCAACCTTGATTACAAGTGATTAATTTGCTGCATTAACATTGAAAGGTTGGAGGAGGGCCACAAGAGTAGACTTAGCATACATCCGGATACGACTAAGATGTACCAGGACCTCAAGAAGACTTTATGGTGGCCTGGCATGAAGAGGGAGATAGCTGAGTATGTGACGGCCTGTCTGACTTGTCAGAAAGCAAAGGTGGAGCATCAGAAACCGAGTGGGTTGATACAGCAAATGGAGATTCCGGAGTGGAAGTGGGACAACATTACCATGGATTTCATTGTTGGGTTGCCTAGGTCAGCTAGGAATAGTGATGCTATCTGGGTGATTGTAGATCAGTTGACCAAGTGCGCACACTTTTTGCCTGTTAACATCAAGTGGTCCTTGGAAAAGTTGACACAGTTGTATGTGAGGGAGATAGTGCGGTTGCACGGGGTGCCTTCTAGTATTATTTCAGACAGAGATCCGAGGTTCACTTCAAGGTTTTGGCAGGGTCTCCACCAGGCCCTAGGCACGAAGTTGAAGTTGAGCTCTTCTTATCATCCACAGACGGATGGTCAGTCAGAAAGGACAATTCAGTCCTTGGAGGATCTACTTAGGGCTTGTGTGTTGGACCACTTGAGTAGTTGGGAGGAGGTCCTACCATTGGTTGAGTTCACTTACAACAACAGCTTTCACGCAAGCATTGGGATGGCACCCTTTGAAGCATTGTATGGCAGGAGATGTAGGACTCCTTTGTGCTGGTACCAGGATGGTAAATCAGTGGTGGTAGGCCCGGAGCTAATCCTACAGACTACTGAGAAGGTAAAGATAATTCAGGAAAGGATGAAGACTGCTCAGAGTAGACAGAAGTCGTATGCTGACAAGAGGAGGAAGCCTTTGGAGTTCGCCGAAGGGGAGCATGTGTTTCTGAAAGTGACTCCGACCTCTGGTGTGGGAAGAGCACTGAGGGCAAGGAAGTTGACACCAAGGTTTGTGGGTCCCTATCAGATCATACAACATGTAGGTCCAGTCGCTTATCGGTTGGCTTTGCCACCATCTCTTTCAAACCTACACGATGTATTTCATGTGTCTCAGCTGAGGAAGTATATTCATGACCCGAGTCATGTGGTGGAGCTAGACGATGTGCGAGTAAAGGAGAACTTGACATTTGAGAAGTTGCCAGTAACGGTTATTGATCATAAGCTGAAAGAGTTGAGGGGTAAGTCCATTGCTCTGGTGAAGGTGTTATGGGATGCAGCTACTGGTGAGGCTACTTGGGAGGTGGAGTAGCAGTGCAGGGAGCGATATCCGTTTCTATTCCCAAGTAAGCCTATTTTCGGGGACGAAAACTTTTGTTGTCGGGGAGGTTGTGAGGACCCTATTTTTTTTCATTTCCCATTTTCACCCTTACATTTTTTTTTCTTCAGCCTCACTCACCCTTCCCCACACAACTCATTTTCTCTCCAAATACTCACTTCTCCTTTTCTCTCTTTTGCTGGTGGCGATTCTTGGCAGCTGAAGGTGCTTAGGGGGTGTGAACTGATTCCTCCAGCTGATTTCTTCTCCGTTCACTTCCAAGCTTCTCTTCTCCTTCATTCTTTTCCACCCGAAGCTCGGAATCTTTGGCCGAGGTAAAGGCAGCTAGTACTTTTGTTTCTTTTTTGCTGGTAGTGATTGTGGACGAGTTCTAGGAACTCATTAGGTGCTGATTGATGGATAATTCGTGGTTGAATTGAAAGAGAACTTGGTTTTTGGGGTTTCGGGGTTGTTGAGAAATTTTGGGGAAAATCCTTGATTTGTTGTTGCATGTTGAAAAAGGTGGTATTTTTGGACTCTTGGATGAAATTGTAGTAATTCGAACCGATTGCATGTGAAGTCTCTGGTTGTTTTGTAGATTGTTTGAAGAGTTTTTCGAAAATGGTTGGCTGCTGCTCAGCTTCGCGCTGAGCGCGGTTCTTCGCGTTGAGCGCGGTTCTTCGCGCTGAGTGCGTGGCCACCAGGGGACCCCATTTGGCCAAGCTCGCTGAGCGCAATGATGAATGCGCTGGGCGCGCTTGGGGATGTGGGTCTCTGGCTGGCCCGCGCTGGGCGTGACAGGACCGCGTTGGGCGCGATACTAGTTGTGGCAAATTTTGGGTTTTCTATTGGGCGCTGAGCACGCCCCTTGTTGCGCTGGGCGTGAGACTCCTTGGGAGTCTCTGCCTTATGGGCGTTGGGCGCAATTTGAAGTGCGCTGGGCGCGGGATCAAGGGAGGTCTCTGCCTTCCCTGCGCTGGGCGCGAGATTTAGGTACGCCGGGCGCGTGAGACTCCTCTAAGTCTCTGCCTGGCCAGCGCTGGGCGCAATAGCCATTGCGCCAAGCACGAGAGAGCCTTGGGTTCTCTGGTTGAGTCCCGCTGGGCGCGGGCACACCTGTGCTGGGCGCGCTAGCCCCCTGGTGCTCTCTGGTTGCGTTGCGCTGGGCGCAGCCACGTGCGCGCCGAGCGCGGAGATGGGATGGTTATGTATGAAGTTTTATGCTGAGTTGAATTGAAATAGAAGGTTATGAAATGATGTCTAGCAGATAATGTTATTATTGATATTGAATTGTATCTGATGAACGTGTCGAGAAGTGGTGTTATGTTGTAGCTGATTTGTTGAACTGTGAAGTTGATATGTTGAGTTGTACGTTTGTGTTGTGTTGTGAGTTGATATGTTGATATGTATAAGTTATGTTGTGTTGGAATATTGATGTGAGTTATTGTAGGCCGCAAGGCTGAGTTGTTGTAGGCCGTAAGGCTGAGTTGATGTAGGCCGAAAGGCTGAGTTGTTGTAGGAGATCTCCGAGTTGATATGCGTGACGACGCATTGTATGCTTATTGATGATCACGTTGAAAATCGAGGGAATGTATGTTGATGAAGCATAAATAGTCGTGGTTGTTTATATTTTCTTAAAAATCTTGCTATATGTTGTTTTCTTTATGCTAGCTTACCCTTTGGGTTTCCATGTGATTGGACTGCTATGATCGTACTGTGTACGGGAGCAGAGCAGGGATAGGTGATTGATAGTGATGAGTCGGCAGCCGATAGATGGAGCTGATTTCTGCGGATGTTCTGTTTGTTTTGGTCACTTGGCATAGTGACTTTTGATGTAATCCCTATATCACATGCCCTAACTCTAGTCAGATTCAGGACATATGTATATACTTATATTCTAGACTCTATATTTATATACTTGTTCTATTCTGTCTAGTGTTTCCGGTGCGTTTTGATGGTGAGTGAATGGCCAGTCAGGTCGTTACAGTCTCAAATCTAAGAAAACATATCTCATAAACAATATAAAATTTTATATTTCATATGGACTCAAATATAAGCAAAATACTCTTTATTTATTCGAAATTCTATTTTGAATGATTTTTTTTATTATTAGGCTTAATTTCATTTTTGATTAATTAAGTATTGTAATTATACAATTTTGGTCTTTAATATTTTGATTAAGCAATTTTAGTCCCTCTAGTATTACAATTGTATAATTTTACTCCCTCCCAATTTCAAATATAATAATTTTAAAATTATATTATATATATATAATGTTTTTAAAATTATAACATTGTTAGCTTGTTTAAGTTGCATGTATTATATGATGTAAAAAAAATACAAATATAATAATTTTATTCACATATCAAATAATATATATTTATTATTACTAAAAAATAAAAATATATATTATTAGTATTATAATATTATGGGTAAAAAGCTAATATCAATAATATTATATGTTGTCATGAGTGGTGACACTCAGATTGTTATATGTTTAGAAGTGGTATGTTGCTCCTCCTCCTTCTCATGAATATTAACACAACTCGATACATTGTGAGGCTTTCAAAGTTGTGCTATGATGTTTTCACTTTCTATGTGTAAAGCTTGAAGATCGGTTTCATGTTGGCGACACAGCACCAAAAGCCTCTTGATTTTGTTGTCTCATCAATTTGATTTGATCAACCAATCTCGGTATGACTATATTGTCTTTCATGGTAGAAGTCTTGAATACTCGTTGTTATGATGTTTCATGTACTTGATTTCTAGTTGAAACCATAAACATCCGAAGGAAAATTTACTCCAATCTCATGATAGGCACCAAAATGTTCGTACTAAAATATGATAAGATTGGATATTAAAACTCATGATTTCTCTAAATAAAAGTTACATCTTCACGTCTAATATTCTCTTTAATCTTTGTTTCTTTTGAGTTGTTTTGTGATAGGGTGAATACTGTAAAAAAAAGATTCTGTCGGTCAAGTTAGTCTAAATTATCTCATTTGTCTTATTTTATTAATATAAGTACCTTGATCTTCAGTAACCATTCAATCATTCCTTTAGTTCAAGTAACCATTCTAATACAGTTACTTTTTCTTGTATTGTGGTGCTCATCATCTTGTCCATGTTGAGCTATTTAAGTCTACCTGGTTTTGGTAATACTAACTTGCTAAGGTTGGACTAGCTAATTTTTCGAGATTGGATGTGCTAAGCTTCTTTGTTTGAGTTAGTACAACCACCTTATATATGGTGATACAAGTAATTCAACTAATTCATCATACGCCTATCTATTACAATGAATTTGTTACTTTATCTCAAGAGTGAGCATTTTGTCTAAAGTTAATTTAGACTATAAAACTAGACAATGCTTTTTGTAAAAGATAGATTCAAATTATGTTTCAAACCATTAGAATAACTAATATTCTCTTAATTTTTTTTTACTTATTGTGTATAACAATAATAATAATAATTATTATTATTATTATATAATTGTTATTATTATTATTTAGTCATTAATAATTTTTACATAATATTTTATTCATACTGAAATTGTTTATTTTAAAATATATATTAAAAAATATGTGTTAATTTAAGTTTTAGACTAATTTTATTCAACAATTTACCTATATACAAGACATATTTGAATAAACTTCTTCATAAGTACTTCTAAAAGAGAAAAAAATTGAAATAAGTTTCTTCACAAGTTAAAATAAACTTATACATAAGTTAGAAGAAATAAAAATTAGAGAAGCAAAGATTTATGTATAAACTAATTTTAACTTTCAAAAAAAAAAACTTATTTCACATTTTCTTCATATTTTTCTCTTCCAATGACATTTATGAAAAAAATTACCTATACAAACTAATAATATTAAATTTAGTAGTGTTACAAAATCACGTTGACCCAACCTTGTCCCCTATATATTTTAAGTATTTACTGGGTCGAATTTTTCAAGAAAAAGTCTTTCTATCGTGTGTAACTTTGCACATGTTAAGAAACATTAAATACTCACTTTCAAAGCATTTCTTCACCAAATTATATATGGGATTTTGAAAATAATATAAATTTCTCACTCATCTATTTAATCTCTTCTGAAAAATATATACCTACTCACACTACAACTCTTCATATATTTTTAAATTTTTTTCCTATAAAAAAATAAATTGGAACAGCTATATATTATCACTTCGTACTATTTTTTGATAAAAAAAATAAGTATTTATTATATAAAAAATTGCATAAGTACAATAATATTTTACTTTAAGATAAAATGAAACTTTCACTTTTAAATGATTAAATACAACCATAATTAACATTTTTTTTTTTAAAAAAAGAAACTTTTATACTAAGATTAAATACAAATTTACTTTTAAAACAATTTAAAAAAAAAAATATTACTTCCGTTTAAATTCAATTTTTGCAGAATCAAATTTAGTCGCTTATTCAAATTCAAATATAATAGTTTATTTCATGATTTTTTTTACTGGTTTTTTTCCTCTAAACTTTACATATAATAAATAATTAAATTAACATGAAGATTTTTACTGTGAGTAACAATAAAGTATATATATATATATATATATATATGTATTTCTTTTTAGAAGAGAGGTTGAATAAATATAAAGGAAAAAATTTGTATTTTTTTAAATATCATAATTAATTAGGAGAAAAATATTTTAAAAGTGGGTATTTAGTGTTGAATGACGGTCCTAATCAAGGTGGGTGACCACCCAAGGCTAGGGTCTCATTTTCAGAGGGACGCAAAAAAAAATTGGTCAATATAAATATTAAAATAAAATTTTCATAATTAAATTATATAAAAATTATTATAAAAAAAATTGATCATCAAAAGTTAAACAATTGATAGGTGATGTTTTTATTTTTCAACAAAAATCTACTTACAATTTTAGAAAAATCTATCCCTAATTTTAGAAAAATAAATCAATAATATTAAATATAGATAAAAAAATGATACATTACTAACTTATTTCCTTAATATTTTTAGTTTGAACCTCTCTCAATATTAATAAATAAGGTCACCTTAATCTTTCTCTCTTTTCCTTTATCTCTAACTTGCTTCATGCTTTTATTTTCTTATTATTGATCTCTTATCAGATTCTGGAAATCAAACTACAAATCTCTATTTTATGTACCTTTTGAAATAATATCAACTATCAATTATTCTTATTAGGAAATTTTCAAATTTGAAATTATTAAAATTCTATTTATAATAATTAAAAAACCTTGCTTTAACTTATATTGAAAATAATATCTTAAGCAATCTTGATTGTAGATAAATTATTATTGATTTTATAATAAAAAATACAAAAATAATATCCAAATAATCCTGTTAGGATTATGGCTTTGTTGTTGATTTATTGAGAAAGCTTTTGTCATTCTTTGTACTTATCTTTTTGCCCATTTTCACACTTATAATGCAAGATGTAGATTTATGAATTTCTTTGCCGTTTAAAAAAAACAATCATGAGATTGAGGGCATTAACTTTTTGGTTGGTTCAAGACAAAAGAAAAAAAATTCAAAGCCGACCCTCTTAGTGCTCCTTAACCTGTGCAACTTTGCACAACATAGCTAAATCCTTTAAAAAATAACCTGACCAAATAATCGATTTAGATATGGCAAGATAAATCTGACACAACTCAAAGAATGCTCACTCCTTCATGTCAAAGAACTGGACGTTGAGTTTTCAACACATTCTCTTTAATATTGGCTGATGTTGGGTATATTTAGAACTAGGTCCTAGCTGTTTCCTTTTCAGTTTTCTGACTAATCAAAAAATATAACATTTCTAAACTGTTATAAAACATTTATAATAAAAGAAATTAAAAAAATTGTGCACCTCACAAGGATGAATGTGTTTGATTAATAGATAAATGAACCTAAAAACTGTCATTTGGTGGGGGGAAAGACCTAACTCATACTAAAGCATTCCCAACTACCCCCAAAGTTGCACCTACTCTCATTTAATTCATACTCAAGAAGCGTGCAAATTTTTAAAATAAAAATAATAACAATAATAATTGCAATAAGTACCTAATTCTAAGTGTATCCAATGTTTTTGACAAAATGAAATACGCATGCATCATATGTAACCACATGCCAAAAACTCTAAAGCTTTACATAAGTGAAATAATTAGAGTCCTTAGAACCTACCCTTACACTCTGCCAATTAAGACACGGGTCCAACCACAATGGATCTGTAAGTAAATCTATCTAACACTTGCCATGTACATTTTACTCTGGGAAAGAGACAGCATCGTTTCACCTGTTAAGTGTTAATAACCATTTGCAGTTTTTCGAGGCTTCTTATTGAACTTTAATGAGCTGCAGCGAGGACAAACGTACTCGAGTCCATCTGTTTTAGCGTAGTCCTGCCATTTATTTATTACATTGTGGTCAAAAACAATGGTAAATTTTGCATCACACGTTTCATCTAGTTACAATCTATAGCAATGCACAAAATATCTGCATACAATATCAACTTGTTCTTTACTAATTTCCTTTTCTCAGATGTGATTGATTATTTTTTTACTTTGAAAATGCAAGCAACACATTCCTTCAAACATATTCTATTATCAATTGAAATTTATTGACAATAACACACCCTTAAAACTCGTTAAAAATAGTTAATAGGATTCTCAGCAAATTTCAACCAGTAATAGTGTGTAAAAGGATGTTTAGCTAGCACTCCTCTTCTCGGTTTCATCTCAAAGAAACAAAGAGCTTGTCTAGATAAAATTTTTCACAAACACTCTTAGAAGGAAAAATAAAATAAAATAATCTATAATCTAAAATTAACTTATGTACATAAGTTAATTAATAGAAACTCTTTCACATTAGTTTCTCCAAAAAATTTATTTATAATTTATGCATAAGTTAATTTTAGGTTACGAAAAACTTATTTTAGTTTTTTTTCTCTTAAAAGTACATTAAAAAAAATTTATCTAAACATACTAAAAGACAGTAGTTGATATTAATGCATCAAACATAAAGTCACAAGCAAGATTCAAACAGCAACCATTTGTTGCAACTTGACCCGGTATTGCCTTTAAGAGCAAGTAAAAAAGGACAAGCTTCGTGCTTAAATAAACAACCTACTCCCTTGAAATTTTATAACGCCCCCAAAGGAACAATAAAAACAACCACAACACAGAAAAGGCTAACCTACATCAATATGCATATTTTAAATTGCAAAGGATCCAAATTTTTTTAAAATAAATTCTCTTAAATCCTGGATTTTCGAATTCAGAGAGATATTGAAAGAAATTAAGAATTCTCGCTATTTTTTACATTCATGGACCCAATTCAATTCAGTAGGGTTTTTCATTCATATTTTTTTTCCATCAAGAGAGTTTTATAAAACTCTTGGACTCTTGAATTTGGAGAATCCTATTTTCACGCAATTCATAGGGTTCAACAAGCAATTGATATTTCATGATCAAGTATGTTGTATTTTTTGTAGTAGTGGTCCTTATATATATAGTATTAACAATTGAAAAATGGTCAAAAGACAATCTCTATTTGACATAAATGGTGAATAACAAAATTCCAATTGAAGTGAAATCTTTTAAATAAATCAATGCAATTTAGGAGTGAATGGCTTTTACTAACCATGCAATAGTTTTATCTTTTACCCATTTGAGTTAACCAGGCATTCACTTAAGTAAAAATTTAGTAATACCTTAAATGCGCCGAGGCCCTGCCGCCTATCACAACCAAAATGAGCCCACTCACCGCATGCACCGCAGTTCACCCAGTCACCTGCTGCACTACTGTTGCCCGAACATGAAAGGTAAATAACAGTAAATAAGACAGAACTTGGCCAACTCCACAGAATAGATATAAAGAGAGACCAGAGAGACAGAAACCTGTGACACATCAAGCAGCACTCTCCATCTACGTCATCATGAGCTAATTCATATTCTAAGAGATAAGTTTCGTAATGTCTTTTGAGTGTATTGCCAACACCCTGGTAGCAAAAAGAAATTATCAATGTCACCAAGAATGCATTGAATGGGGATCTCAAAGCTGAAGTATGCACAAAGCTAGTATTTGCTAAGCACAACTAAAAGGAAAATGTTATATGACTTATATCCCCATTTATTCATAAAGCTCTATAAACTTGACATAAAATTCTCCACAAAGTAATTTCCTTATTTTCTTTTTCACTTAGTAAAACTGAAACACGCAATTCAAATAATAATCTGGTGCAAAAAGGCAATAGTTACAATATACTGTTTTGGCTAAATGGCCCTGCCAAAGTTGACAGTGGATCATGTCATAGAATAGAACTGGATCAGATTTGTGAGTCGAAGTATGAATCTTTATTGATGAAGCCTAGTTCCCAATCCTGTCCCAACATGGGTACAGTACCAAGAACTGAAACTATACAAATAATAGTAAATTCCCTGGATAATGGAGAGATCCAGGACTCTCCCTAGCCACAATACTAACTCTCCCATTGACTAACTACTCCCCTCAACCCTTTTCACTATTTATAGGCAACATGCCTTAACTATAATTATTCTACTAACTGATATAACTAACTATAGGGGTTACCTATCAACATGCAACTTGCATTGTAAGTGATTATAGCACAATGAACACTTGGTTCCTTAGATACACCAAATTTAAGTCGGCATCTGCAAAGAGTAATAATAATGACACTCACTAGTGCATTACTACAACAATTGCATTTCACTTTTTAGGGATCACTGGATTCTCAAAGATAAAGTACAGCCAGGAAATCAGCTTTTTTCATCTTTCCAGTGGAAATAAATAGTAAATTGACACCATAGAAAAAATAAAGCAGCTCCCAGAATGGAAAAATTACAGAGCTCCCCACAGGTAATGTGAGAATATGAACACAAACTCCTAATACTCACAAAATCAAGTGTAAAAACAGTCCATGCCATACAGTAGTTGCCTAAATACTTTTTTTTTTTGAAAAAGTATTTTATGCCACAGTTGTCAACTAAGATAAACAACTTGAATGCTTCATTTGAGCAAAATATACTATATTAAAAACATTCATCTCAACAGAAAGTGCAAGATACTTGATAAGGAATGGATTAGTAAAGGTTCATTCCTATTTCCTATAGAATTCAAAATAAATGATCTCCTAGCAAGAGGGGAATGATCTGTACTTTAGTAAAATTGTAGGGCAATTTTATGAAAATGATCTCAGCCTATACATATGCATATAATACAACGAAATGTCATGTTAAAAGAAAGACAAAAATAAGATAAAGATCCATACGGTCATTCTATTTGTCATAGTGTGATTGCGCATCTTTGAGAAAACTTGTCCTTTCCAATTGATACCATTTCCAACATGAAAGCCTCCTCTTGAAACCACCTGAATTACTCAAGTGCCTCAGTTACAGATTTTACTTTTTACACTACTAGTATGCACTAATATACATTTAGCTTTACATATTCAAATATCCTACCTCCCTGTACAAGTTGAACAGATCAAGGCGTTTTGCATTCAAAATGGCATCAGGGAACTCAGCAAGCCCACCTGGCGGAATTAGACGATTATGCCCCCGAAGAATCAAAAACTGCATTACATCCCTCAGGAATTCCTCCTGCCAGAAAATGCGTCAGGGAGAAACAGAAGGCAGAAACTTAGATTTAGATTTGACATAGAATGCATTGGTAATTTGATAATATAATATTTGACACTGGGTTCAAGTCAAACAAGGCATAAAATCAATTAAATTAGCAAAGGTTAATGGAAAATGTGTAAACCACCTCTGAGCAAACTCGTATAGGAGCTCTGTCACAACCATGCTTTTTCATAGGTAGTGGATTCAAAGAAATAATCTGGTGAGCTTGAAATGAGTTGGACACAGATTTCCTATTTGTAGCTGAGGTATGGCCTGAAACATTATGCTTAATAGGAGCAAGTGGCTGATTTGATTTTCCATGGTCTCCATCATATCTTGCACCCTCAGACAATCCAGAAAAAGGGAGAATCTTGTGTCTATGAGACTGAGGGATTGGTCTCATAGCAGCAAGATTTAATTTCTGTCTATGACAGCCAATATCTTCAATTCCCCGGGCACTAGCCTTAATAGACCTTGTACTAGAGCATGGTTCAGATCTTTTTCGACTGGGTGGTGGAGGCATCAGCCAACTTGGAATCCCAAAGGAAGCAGGATCACTAGAACAGTTTTCTTTCTCCTGCCTAGTACAAAAGAAAAGGAGACGTTCAGAATCATCTTTATTAAAAGATGCAACTGGCAATCCTTGAATACTAGCAATTCCCAACATAACAAGGCTGCGATATGACACATTGGGTGCAAGCTGTCTCAGAACCTGTGCACAAATATCAAAAACCACTAATCAAAAGACAAGGTTTCATTATTCAAAAAACTAAATAAAACTAACAAGGCTTGTGTCACTACAGCTTGCAATTGCTAAAAGATCAAGCCAATTCAATGTGGAGGCTATTTCATATGTTCCATGAAAAACAAAACAGTCAGAAAAACAAAAAATTACTATTATGGGCCTGGCAATCGGATTAAAATACATAAGTCAGCTCAACTATAATATATAATAGCAAGCAGAAGTCACAAATATCTTTAGCTGCCCATAACCAGCCCCAAATCCCATTTATACACTTTAGAGTCCAGACTCCAGATGAGTCAAGCGACTAGACTGGGTCCCAATTACACTCCTTAAAGCCCAAATGTTCCAAGTAACTAAGCCATCATCTAAACAAACCTAAGCAAAAGCCTCCATCAAAACCCATTGATTGATTAAACAGATTTTAAGGGTCATTAAATTATATTTTATAAAGCTATAACTGACAGAAGGAATCTTGAGAAACAACATTTAACCTGTGAAGCCCATGCAGGAACTCGCATACAAACTTCAAACACACTTGATCCACAGGCTACTGAGGCTGATCTTCGAGGCTCAGAGGAAGGTGATTTACTTTGTTCATGACTAGGAAATGCCTGGACAAGTTGACTCTTCTCAATGAGCTCTTTTTTAATATGATTCTCCAAAAGCTGGGGGGGATATATCCAAAAAAATAATAGAATAAAAATGATAGATGAGTAAGAAAGTTAAAAGGAGCATATATGTAAAAAGTCAAACACTTGCAGCAAATTCACCCATACCTGATCATTAAAACAAGCGTCTGCACTACCAGACACCAAAAGTGATATATGAGCAGAACTACATGTGGATATATCACAACGCATAGTCACTACACCACGTGAGAATGTTCCTGCCTGGAGAGGTGGTGGTGGAGCACTACAACAGGAAAAGAAATTAATAAACAGAATCAGATTCTAACAAAAGACAAAATAATTAAAAACAAATAAACCACATAATAGTTCCAAACTTAACGATTAACAGTCCAAAAAATAATTAGGTGTGGATGTGTTTGAGAATCAATAATAAATCCCCAGTGAACCAAAATTCATATTTTCCACTGAATGTATTCTCATAAGTCAGCACCATCAGAATACCTTGTCCTGTTGTGAAGTTTGCATCCACGTATCTGCAAAAAAAGCCAGAGTGGAAACAAAGAAATATGAGTAATCAAAAAAATTCAATGAAACACTTACAGACCCTAAATTGGAGTAAACCCCCCCATTCTAGTCCCTGAAATTGTAGATGTCTGTCATTTTAGTCCTCGACTGATATATAATCTTCATTTTTGTTCCTAACTTCGTTAAAGTTCATTCCTTTTAGTCTTTTTCCACTGTCCTTAGCACCAAAAATGAATGATGTTCTGCAAGCTAGGGAACTAAAGTAATGAATTAAGGAAATAGCGTTGCATCTTTTGGCATTGAGACTTGGTAATCTTGGTTTTGGATGAGGGTTGCTTTGGGTTTGTTAACAGTGAAATCTGATCCCATGAAGAACAAGAACGGTGAGTGATTTGTTCAAAACTGATCTATGCATATGCCCAACATAATATGTACATAGTAGATTACATTGTCTAAGGGTCTGTTTGGGTAAACTTCTTCAAAAACATTTCTAGGAGAGAAAAATAAGAAGGAAAAATGAAATAAGTTTTTCCATAAACTACAATTATCTTATTCACAAGTTAATTTGTAGAAGTTCTTTCTTATTAACTTCTCCAAAAATCTTATTTTAAACTTATGCATAAGCTAGTTTTAGCTTATGGAAAAGCTTATTGATTTTGTTTCCTATTTTTTTCTCTTAGAAGTACTTCTGAAAAAAATTTATCCAAACAGACCCTAAATGAGGTTAAAAATGCAATACGACTTAACTATTTTCTTCAATATAACAGTATCACTGTACATGTTAGATAAAACTATAGTCAAATACAACACTTTAAAGAGAAAGCATGCATAATTTCATCTCAACTTAGCCTTAATAACTATAAATTGTTTGAAGGGCCACATATTGCAATTTTTTTCAGAAAAAAAAAATGATTTAGCACCCAGAAAGCAATAGCAGATAAAGCAAGAAATAAAAGTAAATACATGTAACAAACTTACTTCTGTAAATAGAAGAGCATTGAGTCCATCCTCTAAAGACCCCAACAAACAAGCATCCTTTTCGGAGGAGAGTAAAAGAAATGGAATTAGTTAATAACAAGTAGGTCACGTGGGAAGAACTATTTATTAGCAATAACAAACTTCATGAAATTGAAGTAACTAAGCTATCCAGGCCTACCAGTGTGCGGGGAACTCCACAAACAAGAAATCTCATGTTCACGTCATCATCATATATCTTTACAGCAGAAATAGTCTCAGGTGAACTTTCCTCTTCCTTCAAGTCTGCTACACTTGAAGCAATATCAATGTCGGGAGGAACCCCAAGAATTTGGGGCCCAATCTTACCAGGACCCTTCTGACTGTTAGAAGGTAAGACATTGTTTTGTATACAGTATAATCTAAAAGATGCCAGAGCAAGCTGGAAAGCATCCCATGTATGGCTCGATGTACTACAACACATAATATAAACTGTTAGACACAATATTAGGAAATACAGCAATTTGAAGTGATTGAACAACTAAGTTCTTACCAATATGGCAATACCTAAGGAAATAAAAAAATTAAAAATTAAAAATAAAAAAAAACTAACAAACTGCATCCAATTGTTGGAACTTTCCACATTATAATTCATAGACAAAAATACTGGAATTCCAATACATTATCTTGTCAATGTGTCTCATTGCTTCATTGGTGGAAGCTGAAGTTAGTCAGTGAGAAGTGTGGGGACAGTCATTCAACCCATTTCTATCCAAGTAAAAACAGAAGCACAACCAGGAACAGCGATATATGTAAAGCATGACATCCAAGATGATAAAGGACTATACCTCTGTGCCACAGAGAAAAAAGAATGACGAAAATGTGAAGCCGCATACTTTGAAAAATCATTTTTCCAATATATAGTGTATGGAACTCCCTGTCAAACAAAAAACCTTAATTATTTATCATGATAAAGGAACAAAATAACAACATATTGGAGTGTCGCATCTTTAAAGTACTCATTAAGCCATCTAGTTTTACCACCACTTCATTAATTACTTTAAACCAGCACACCTTAGTTTTCATATATAATCTAAGATAAACAAAATTACAGATTGCCTGCTATATCAATGTAACCTTATTTCGGAGTGCCTCTGCCAATTTTTCTCCCTTAGGAGTTTCCAAATAAACCTGCAACAATATCATAAAGTAAGTTGGGCATCAAAGAAACAAGGACCAAAATCATCCAGACAACACTCACAGTATTAGGTAATTTGGAAGAAAACAATCCACACAAGGCTTCTGGGACAGACAGGTCAAAATCTTCCCATACAAGGGGTCCAATTTCTTCCCTATCTTCTAGCCGCTGGCCTTGCAGGTAAACAAAATCTGGCTGCAGTTGTTCAAGAGCTTGACCGAGTTCATCAGCCGTAGGTTTTATCAATACCTTGACCTGAATTCACAGACAAGGTTAAAATTCCATTCAGATGATTTTATTCTCAAAGCCAAAAAGTTCACATCAAACAAAACGAGGCAAATTTACACCCAAGGAAACTCAATGGTCACCTCAAGACGGCCAGAGGAAGAAAGCTCCGGAAAGGGGTAAGGAGGCTGATCCTCAGAAGCAGCACTCTGCTTCTGCTTTTGTTTAATGTCACGTGATTTACCACTCAGGACAGCAAGGAGACTACAATGCCTTGACACACCCTGAGAATGGAACATCATGTATAACCAAACTTCTCCAAATACATATATCAGAAAAAAGCCACCACCACTTGTCACAACTAACACCACACTACTACAACAGCTTCTACTCTCCCCACCCCAATGCCCCTAACGACTCTCCAAGGTGCCAAATCAAACCCAGAAAGAAGATATGAACGAGAGTTCTAGCCTTTTTCCCTCAAGAATTGGGGATAACAACACAACTCTGAGATTGAAGAAAAGGGAACGACCCAGATCAAAGTGAGGCGAGAATCAGCGACCCAATTGGTCAAATCCCGCACTTGCTGAAGAAATCAGAAGGAAAAACCACGCCCCCAAATCGAATCAATGTCCACAAAGTCAAGAAAGAAAGTAATTTGGGAACCCTACAAATAAACCTCCGAAATCGCTCTATCATCCACCAAACTAAAAGCCCATTTATAAATTGAAATATTAATAAAAAGTATTTAATTGGGGAAAAAATAAATCAAAATCAAAGACCTTTTTGTGTTTCCGCACAGTCCCAAAACTCTCCGCACCACACCACCGATTGGGTCAGTCAAAGTAACCAACCAATAACCGAACAAATACAAATAATATTACAATTACAATTACAATTACGATACAAACATTAAATTCGCTCCTCTTGTGTACGATCCTGATTAGATTAACCTTTTGACGAAACAATAAATCCAAAGGAAATAGAATAAGAGGAGGAAAATGATAAAGTTTAATGTTGTCATTATAAAATAAAAGGAACAGGAAATGTCTTTCACACATGATTCGATTACTTTTGAAAACGTAGTAGGATAGGGATGACGATGCCAACGGCATAGGGATATTATAATTACTCGAACCAACAGGATTCACAACTTGGTTTCTTTTATCCTTTGGTTCAAAGAACTGAATTATATGTTAAGTGCACACACACACTCTCTTCAAAACAACAACCGGTGCTTTCTTAAATCCTTTTCTCTCTCTCTCGGTGCTTCTCTCTCATGATTCTCTGAGCTTAATCTTTATTCTCGTACTGTTGGTTGGTACTAAGATGCGGACACGACAAACTAAAAAGTACAAGGAAATTATCTTTTAAGACAGAGAAAAGGTGGTTGAGTATTGATAGAGAAGCATAAGTGCACAACTAATATTCAAAGGATTATTTACTCGTTAGGAACTATAAATGGTTGAACAATATGCGGTTAAAATAGTTGGTTCAACGAACTTGTTTGTACTGGGTGTTGCCGTGTAAAGAACTTGTTTGTACAATGAGTCTTCTTTTATTTAATGATGATTGTAAAGAGATTTTTTTTAATTAATTACTAAAATTTTAAAGAAATTTTCTTTGAATAAAGTAAATCTAGTAAGTATTTAATATAAAAAAAAATAGTTATTGAATTTGTTTCATGTCAAAAAGACGAAAACAAATGAAAGATTAAATTTTGCGTTCAAACTTTATGAAAAATATTTAGAACAACCTTTTCACAGGACTTAAAGGAATAGTCCAAAAATAAGAAAGTGTATTACTTGACACAAGAAAAAATGTCTTCAAACATTAATCCAATAAATTTTTTATCGATAAACCCAATGATCTAGTAGCATAGTATAATTATTAATTACTTTGAGAACTATGAATATATGTTATTTTAGTCATGCGAAAAAAAAAAAATATATATATATATATATATATATATATATATATTTCTAAACCTTATATAATTATCTTTATTTATAAAAAAAAGACTATTTTTAAAAGGAATTTGTGATCTAGATAAAAAAAATTATTTTGTTTGCAAAACTAAGGAAGAGTGTATTTGACATGTCATTTAAAGAGTTTATAAATTTCTTTAACCAATTTATAAATTAGTTTGATTAAAATAAATAATGAAGTAACTTATAAGCTCTTAGTTTATTTTCTCTTTCTTCTTATTAATTTATTTGAAATCTTTTTTATTATTTTTAATTTAGAAGTCATTTTTTACATGTTATTCTCTCACTTTTATTATCAAATATATAAATATATCATTTTACACTAATAATTAACAAACTTAATGGTTAATTTTACTAAACTCTTTCAATTTAATCAGTCATCACATTGATTGTTTTAAGCATTCGTACAATCGATGTAGATCCCGTCGATGTAGAATTTGGACACATTTAACATTGAGTGTTACTAATGTTAAAAATATGCATACAACAATGACTATTTATAACAAATGTCAGAGTTAGTAAAAAAAATCCTCCCACCCCACGCTAGACCATATAAACCCTATTTGTGAGTGCCCCACCCCTCTCCCTTGGCAAATGCTCCCAAAATAATGCAACAAGTTGCATCACAATAAACAATCAATCCACAATGAACAATTAGAGCACAACTAATAAGAACTAAAAGTGGAGAAGAATGCACTTGGAGAAATTTGTGCAAACCGAGCAAGCATGAATAAAGAAGAGAGTGCCACAACCACTATGTTGCCATCATCAAAAGAATAAGAATGGAGAAGAGACCAGAGAAGGGAGAACGAGCATGATAGAGAGCAAGTGTGGCGACCTGAAAATGATGGAAGACAAGGTAGCAACGAACGATGACCAATTAGAAAACTAGAACAAAAAGTGAGCACAAGAAACTAAGAAAAGAGAAAACAATAAAGAAAATGTAAAAATGAGAAAACATGAAAGTGAAAGTAGAAAGGACCCTTTGCACATTATAACAGGATATACAACATCATCAGTTAATAGTAGAATTGATTTTGTATATGATATACAACATTGATTACAATAAGCAATGTTAAAATAAGTAATGACATTAAAATAGAAAAAATGTCACTCCCCCTCTATTATATCATGTGGCTTATAACTGATATTAAAATCTGGAGTTGTATCAATGTTTTACACAAGCAATTTAATTTGTCTCTTTAGTAAAATAACTTAATTAAGAGAATTAAATGCAATGAGTAAATCTAATATAAGATCATTAAGGTTGGATTCTAAAAGATTAACTCTTTAACAAGTCTAGACATAAAATAATTGACTAATGGAGCTTAAACTAAATAAGTAAGATTTCTTGCAACTCTCTAAAAGACCTGACTAAAAATAATTAATGTTTGTCTAAAATATAGTTTAATAGCTTAGAAAATAAAGAAATGTTCATTTAAGTCCATTAGTGACTAATATTAGTCCTAAAAAAGTAATTAATTAAGATATATATGAATTAAGTTTAAATTAAGTATCGTCAAATCAAAGTCAAAGTGAGGAGATTGGTAAAATCATTTATGAGAATTTTGAAAATAAATGAAAGATTAATCTAGAAGCTCAAATTAAGTTTTAATACGGAGACTAAGACCTTAACTATAGACGATTATTAGAGATGAAATTAATTAATTTTGTGAAATTAAATATTTTAATAATTATAATTAGACTACAATCAATGTAATTAACATCATAATGAATCTAAACATAAAATAACTAATTAATAGGACTTAGATTAGAATAATCAATGCTTCTTCTGGTATCCTAATATATAAGTTAATTTAAAACATGACTTAGATTAATTAGATATTTAATCATTCAAAATCAATTTTAAAATTAAGTAACACTAGAATTATTGTGTAAAAGTAGACTAAATCTAACCTTAATTACAATAGTTAATTAAGTGTGTCTTGCACTAGTTTTAAATTGAAAATGAAGCCTCCACTCTCCCACAGGGTAGATGTTGGCCAGAGAGAGTCTAGAGTTCTCACCATTCTCTCAAAAGCCTAGAACACACAAAGGTCTTCATTCTCTAGCTCAAGTATGTTGATGAGAGTTTAAGGGCTTCAAGTGGATACCACTTTTGTAATATTTGGAAAAATGTGGCCTTAGCTCCTAGAGGTATGAACTGGTTCTCCTTTATCTCTTGTTTTGAGTTATAGAGAAGTTATTCTCTCTACATTCCTATTGTAATGTGATTTTTGTTTGAAGTTGTCATAGCTTTTTCTTGGTGAAGTGAGATGTTTTTAAGTGTAATCATGTTCCTAGGATCACTAAAAAATTCTCAGAATTTTTTATTAGCACATTTACTATTTTTAAAGATATATTTCTCATTTTCGCGAATTATGCCATGGAGCTATTTTGTTCGATTAAATTGCTTAAACCAGGTGTTAGTGGAAACTAAGACAATATATCTCTTCTATGTGTCGACATTGTTGATGTCTCTTAATTTATGAATTTAATCCAATATATTTTATTTTGTGTCCCATGGGTTTATAATACAAGAAAATACATGCATGTCCAATTAGATAATTTTACCGAATATGATATCAATAAGTTTTCCTTTTACACAAAGTCACAAGATGACAACAGTACCATGCAAAATAGTGGGGTCACTCTTCAGGCTCAATCTATGCATTTTTCTAGTAGGAATGATAAAAATCATATTGTAGCATCCACAAGTTATTATGGAGTCATTGTAGACATTTGGGAGATCAATTATACTAAATTTAAAGTTCCTATTTTTAAGTGCAAGTGGGTTGATATTAACACAGGTGTGCGAACCGATGAAATGGGATTTACAATGGTAGATTTTAGGAAGGTGGGTCATAAGGAAGAACCTTTTATCATGGCAAACCAAGCTACACAGGTATTTTATGTCAAAGATCTCATTGATGAAAGGTGGTCCATTGTTCTCCAAGGTAGAAATGTGCACAATGTTGATGATTCAACAGTTGAGTTTTGGGATAGTCTTTCATTCTCAACACGTATGCCTACTGACAGTGAAGAAATTGAGCAAGATGACGTGCATGCCATTCGTAATGATCATGATGAAGGCATATGGGAGAACATTACTATCTAATTGTTGCACATAAGTTATGTTTATCTTGTAGATTTTAATATTCTATTCATTATTTTTTTCATGTTTTAATTTATTTTATTACTTTTTTGTAATTGACCTTGCTTTTTTTTTGTCAAAACAGACACATGGATACTCCTCAAGACTCCTCTGTTCCCACACAGCCTACTTCAGAGGCTATACCTAGGAAAAAAAATACAACCAACACGGTTGAAAAGTGTAGCCCTTAAACGCATGAAGGGACAAAAAATAGAAATTAATGTGGATCCCAATACTGGGACAGCTTCAGGGCCAAACAGTGTTCAGTTTGCAAGTTATTTGGGAACGCTTGCTCGAGACAAGATTAGCATTTTAGTTCCCCATTGGAAAGAAGTCCCACAAGCTACTAAGGATTTGATTTGGCAAGATATTTTGGTATTTCCATTACCTTTATATGATTTGACAATATATCATTATTTTAGAACTTTTTTTATTATTTTAAATTTATTCTTATTAATTTTTCAATTTAAATTTTTTTTGTAGGAAGTCTATCAGATTGAGGATAATGCTATATTGAGGAAAAAAAATCCTTCAACATGTTGCTATAAGGTTTAGGCAATATAAGTCTTTTCTTACTAGAGTTTGGATAAATGGGAAACAAAAGGGTAATAGTCCTTGTGATAAGTATAACATCGACCCTGAAGACTGGGAAAAATTCAAAGAAATCAGAAATGACCCTAAATGGCAGGTAAACTATGTTTATTAATTTTTTAAAATTTACAATATAACTATTTATTTTTCTAATTGTTTTTATGGTGTTATTCAATTATTACAGGCTGTAAGAGAAAAAGCAAAGGCTATCCAAGAACTTAATGATGCCCCTCACCTATTATCTCGTGGGGGTTATGATCTCTTAGTGACAAATTATTCTAAAAATGAACTTAAGAGACTAAAGGAAGAAGCAATACAGTATGGTGCTAGTCAGGATGTAGTTATTGATCATCCACCTCTTCCTCCACGTCATAAGTTGTGGGTGATGGCTCGCACAAAAAGTTCAGGCCAAATGACTTCAAAGTCAGCTAACCAAATTGCTGAAAAAATTGTAAGTGTTATTTTTATAAAATAAAACTATTTACCAATTTGCTCAAAATTTTTATTTTATGATATATTGTAAACTAAATTGGTTTATTATAGAATGAGTTATGTGAGCTCTTCCAGTTCGAAAATATTTTTTCTCTCCTCAAGTCCTAGGCTAGACTCATGCCATAAGGCATCACATGCAATTATGCATCATACATCATACATGGTCTTCCCACCATCATGATCAACAATCATACACATGTCATAAGACATCACATGCAATAATGCATCATACATCATACATGGTCTACCCACCATTATGATCAATAATCATACACACGCTACAAGTTGGATGAGCAAGCATCACAGGGTTCCTTTTGTTCCTGATGGGCGTCAAGATATATTGAATACTGCCCTTGGATGACCAGAGCATCCTGGTCGTGTTCGTGCAACTCATGTTGGTACTATTATTGGTCAGTACTATGGACGACGCCAGTCACAGGGATTATCCATAGCTAGATTAACCCCCAAGGATTTGGAACTTCTCACATAGCAAGTTGTTGCACAACTCAATAAAAATGATATCAGTAATACACAGACACAGGATGTTCCTCCAGTTCAAGCAGATATTGTCCCTGGTAGTAGTAAAGGTAGTTGTCCAACTCCTTCAAGTGCTACTGCTGCGGCTGGTAATGCATTAGGGGATGAGCCTCATGTTGATATCTCTCATCTATGTGAGTTATGCATTGATGATATACCACCTCGTGTAGTGGCCATTGGTAGAGTTTATGAGGGTAGTTCAACCATTCACCATGTACCTTTAACAGTAGATTTGGTCAATGTGGTTGTTGAGTTTGTTCGAGATTTTGATGCTCATGTTCTTGTGCCTACTTCAGAGGTTCAGCTGGTTAGACAGGCCTTACAGACTCATTTCATGGCCGAGACGTCTTGTGAGACATATTTCATCATCTAAGCAAACACAGGATATTCCAATAATTCATAGGTCCAAACCCAGAAATGATCCTATATGTGATTTGCGTGAGGCATCATTGACCTTAACTTATGGAAACCCATTTAAGGTGACTTTGTCTTATTTATATAATTAAAGACCATTTAACATTTTTTTTTGTTTTAGGTTGGTTACTTATCCAACTTGACCATTTCAGGTGATATATCTTGGAAGTCTATTTGGTGTCGGTGCTGGTGATTTTGTGTTCTATATTACATTCGATGATATACGTGAATTAATAGAACGTCAAATGCTTAACATCTCAATCATACAATTTTGGATGTTGTAAGTACACAATTATTATTAGTATCAATATTTATTTAATTAATTATGATTCATTCATAAATATTTTTTTTTATAAATTTTAGTTATCTAAATCAAAAAATTGAAGAGCATGGCTATGATGACTTGTATGGATTTTTGGAGCCCCAGTACACACAAAAATTAGGGAATAAGAAAGAGAAGGCTATAAGTTATACCAGTGATAGGATAAAGAACTCCCAGAAGCAAATTTACTTGGCTCCTTACATTGATCAGTAAGTGCATGTTTCTTATTGCATTTAATTTATGTAATTTATATATGTATTGTTTAACTAATTTTGGATCAATGCAGAAATCATTGGAAACTATTGGTTCTTTGTCCTATAAGTAATGTTGCTGTATGGTTTTGTTCTTTGCATCATAAGCCCACTATGCATGTCAAACATTTAGTCAAAAGGTAAACTTTAATTTGCAACACATTTTAATTTTATGCTCTTTATTATAAAATTTTAATCATCTAACTTACGTTCATTTTGTTTTTTTTAGTGTTATGGATGTGTATAATGTCATGAATGGTAAATCTACTGCACTATCAAAGAACTTAGAATGGATTTACCCCATGGTAAGTAAGTGATTTGTAATTAAAGTCAATATACCTAACAAATGTCTTTTATTACCTTAATTAAAAAAAAATACTTATACTACTTAATTTGGTATTCATTTTAGAGTTATAAACAACAAGGACATTATGAATGTGGATACTATGTCATGAATTGGATGTCAGAAATAAATAATTGAAGGAGGAGTAACAAATGGTTGGAGTGAGGTACATTTAAAAATATTGTTAATTTCTTTTAATGCTTATTATGATGTAACTAATATATGATGTATATATGTTGCAGCTTTTTGAAGATGCTAGACCATTGGAGGAAACCAAATTGGAAGACATTCGGATTCATTGGAGAAATTTCTTTCTAGAAAAATTTAGAAATAAATCATGTTGAAATGTTTAGTATGACGTGTAAACTTTAGAAATAGGTGAATGTGGCTTTAGCATTAGATGACTAAGTACATGTCTAATGTAGTATGACCTATTTTTTTTTTAGTTTCTCTTCTCCTTGTAAGAAAAAACTCTTCTTTATGGATCCCAGGTTGACCTTTATTGGTTTTTGAGTATATGTTTTATTTATTATTATTTATTATGTAATGACAATGATGTAACTAAGCCATTCCTATAATGATAAGGATCCCAGATTGACCTCTCTTGGTTCATGTTGGATTTTGATGTGGCTTCTCTTACATTGGATTGGATTAGTTTTATTGAATCAGTTTTTACAGGTTATTTATAGTTGAGTCAGTCTTATTTTAAAAATTAACCTGGTTAAAAAAAATATAATCTACGGCGGTTCTACGTAAAAACTGACTTAGATGTATGTATACATCTAAGTCGATTCTTAATAAAAATTGACTTAGATGTATGTATACATCTAAGTCGGTTCTTAACAAAAATCGACTTAGATGTATGTATACATCTAAGTCAGCTCTCAATACAAACCGACTTAGATCAACATATACATCTAAGACTGTTTTATGAAAACCAACTTAGATCAACACATATATCTAAGTCAGTTTTTACGTAACCGATGTAAATATGTTCATTCATCTACGTCGCCCTCATCTAAGTCAGTTTCAGAACCGATGTAGATATGACAAAATAACTGACTTAAAATACAATTTTTCTAGTAGTGTTATTATCTGATCTTGTAGCAAAATCTGAGAAATTATACATGATGATATCATTTGATTTGGAGCAAACATATAAAAAAAAAAAGCTTTACTAATGGACCATGAAATGCATGTTGAAAATGACAAAATTCTTGCAAAGGCAAGTTGTCAGACTTTGATATGTGAGCAAGAAAGTTGATTGCCTAAATTACATATCGAAGATCCATTCTTATTACAAACTAAAGGAAGAAAAAAAGATACCATGGAATAGTCTCAACATGGAAAAATTAAAAGCAGTTTAGAGTTGTTAATAAATCGATCACGAGTCAAAAGGAGATAATGTCAAGCATGTGAATAATATGGTCATACTTGTAGAATTTGTATGCAAAAGATAAATGATGAATTTATTAGTCAACCTACTTGAATTATAAGGCTAATTTTAAAATTATTTGGATGTTTTGATTTTTTTTTTCTTAATTACTAACATTGAATTTTAAAGGTTGAGATTGCTAATAGAAGGGAAATCTAGGTTCTCCATCTAAATGAAAAATATTATCTAATGTAGGGTCATTGCAAATAGGTCGGACCTTAAAGAATTCCTCTTTCAAATTTTTATAAGATTGGGTAAAATTTTGAAAAAGCCCTCCTTTAGAGCTACCACTTAGTGAAACCTAATCATGTGGTGGCTCTCCAAGTTTCGGTTGATAAAAATGCATAAACTTGGCTAAGTATAATTCAAGATTCAAGAATGAACATAAAACTTGGAAAGCACGCAAAAAATTCAACTATTTAGATGTAATTGACTAGGGGTTACATTAATCTTTTTTAGAAATTCACATTCAAAAGAAGAAAAAAGAATTGAAACTCTGAGATATTTAAAAAGACATTGGTACATATAAGTATAAGGGAGAGGAGATGAACTTCCAAAAAATACATGCTCTTCAAGTTGGCAAGGTTCAATGCATATTTAACTAAAAAGAGAAGGTGAACAAATCGCCACTCTTTCTCGGAGTAAGCTTATATCAAGCAAAGTCCCAAATCTACTTTTGAACTTACCAACATTTCCTCTCACCCATTCATACTCAGATATTGAAATCAGAGGATGTGAATCTTTTTATTATTGCCTCCTCTTTTTCTTTTCTTACTTTCATTTTCACCTATGACCACCCTTTTAGATAATATTTCTTTAAACTCTTCTCTAATATTACCCTTACCTTTATCTAATTTCTCAAGATCAGATAACCTAAGGGGGTCATAGTGGGTGCAAGAAGGGAAAGAACCAAATTTTTTCTCTCCTTCCATACTCATTGTTCTTAAAATGGGAATAAGAGATATGTGTTGGGGGAGCAAAATTTTATACATGGAATGATAGGCAAAGTTTGAAGAGATGAATTGATGCTCTTCAAGTACCAACAGTGGAAGACACAACGAAGAGGAGTGAGAATGACGAAGGAAAGAGGAAAAAAGAAGGCGTGAAATTTGAAAGAGAGTATGAGTATGAGATAGAGATGTAGGGCGGGTAACAACAAAAGTTAATATTCACAAATTTATAAGAGAGAAAAATCCTTAAGTGGAGCAGTTATTCTGGTAGGGCTTTATTATCCCAAAGGGTTTCAAACTTTCAGAGATAAAAAAACATACCTTAGAAATCTAATGGTTGTGAGTAAATGAGAAAATGAAAAGTTTCCTTTGAATGATTGTATCTAAGGATGGAAATAGATCTCTAGACTTTGAATATATAGGTTATGTTTATTCTGCAAAATTAAAGTCTAAGCTTAGTCTATTATCTATCATAGGCTTTTTTTTATAGGTCTGACCTGACTTTTTAAAGTCTGGCATAACCTATTGACCTATTTAAATTATTAATGTTAATTAGGCCAATAAATTTAATTTTTAAAAATTAATAAAATTATTTTTAAAATATAGTTTACTCAATATTTTTAAAATTTAAATTTAAAAAAAATATAGAAAAAAAATTGAATCATTTTCTATTGAAGGAACAATTCATGTGTAATCATGTATATTGATGTACACTCATGCATATGTTGTAAGCTTATAAACCTATAATGAACAAATTATATAAAATATTAATAATTTATTTTTATTTTTAATAATACACATATATATATATATATATATATTAATTTTTATTATATTATATAAATAAATAGGCTGATCTATTAGACTTAACAAATTTTTCTATAAGTTTAGGTCTAACCTTTTTATATAAATATACTTTTTTAAATATTTAAACTTGATCTTTTATTAAATAGGTCAAGTTAGACTTTAAAAGAGTCATGTCATAGATATCTGTTTAAGGTCTGACTTATTCATATCCCAAATTATATCCTTAAAATTTGAAACATTTTCACCATTAATAATTATTAAAAATATTTATTACATATAACATGTACACACGACGAAAAAATTTATTACATGTTAAAAAGATACCTCTTTCACTCTTACGAAATTTATGTACTAACCCGGAATATATACTTCTATCTTTTACCAAATTATATCCCAATCTGTAGTTTGTATAATCTTATATTAATTAAGTGTGTTTAACAACTTGGCATTTATCATATTTAATTAAGATCTGTTTCTTTATAATTCTAACAATTATAAAACTGATAAAAACAAACAAATAAAGAGTTATGTATAACAAGATAAATAAGAAAGATTTTGTTGGTGTCTTCCTTTAACCGGCCTTATCTTCGAAGTCTTATACTCTTATCACTCAAATGAGACAAAAATGGAAGGTTTTCTGCAACATTAACATGATATCTTAGTCATAAAGGGGTCCTATTTTGCACTAGAGTCAAAACTATACAAACATTTTGCACTAAAGTAAAAACTATAAACAATGAAATACGCATCAACCGTTGGATCAACAACACCACCCCGCAATTTTTAAAAACTCCAGAGGATCCCAAATAGAAGATTCTTTTTCACCAAAAACTTAACAAAGGAAAAACAACTAACACCGATTTCACTGATTCTTAACCTTTGGTAATGTGATTCGTAAAATGCAATTCATGTCTGATGTGTGTATATCATGTAACTATTAACCCAATGAAAACTTCTCAAAATTCTAAATCTTCACTAACTATATATTCCGTTTATTTACATCTTAAACCCCCGAGAGCCATCGGAAAACTTCACCGATTTCATCCCCAAAACGGTTCGCTTCCACATCGTAATCTCCACCCGCAACGACGTCGCTTCGGCGACTATTCCCAGTGAAGAACCTTCCAGAACTTCGAAACGACATCGTATTCGAAAGACGATCAACGTAATCCTTCAACCAGCTATTGCTATCATTATTACTACTTCCACCACGCTCTACCTCACCAGCCAAGCTCGGCAGAGGCTCCGCCGGATCACCGTCGTCTTTCTCGCCTGAAACGCTTCTCCGGTGAGCGTAACTGAACGCAACCTCAGCCTCCTCGTCGATGAAATACTCGAACGCGCCAACGGAATAGGATCTTCCGCGCGTTTCTCCGCCGCCGGCGGACGTCGCCGCACCGCGGCGGCTGCTGCTGATGTTCCCTATCTCCAGCCGGAAGCTGTCGCCGCCAGCGACGGAGGACGACCGGAAAACCTTCGCGAGGTCGGATTCCGATCCAACAACGGCGGATCGGCAGAGCGGACACGTGAGATTCGAGCGGAGCCACGTGTCGATGCACTCGGCGTGGAAGGCGTGGCAGCAGAGAGGTAGCAGGCGGAGGAGGTCGTGCTGCTCGAACTTCGAAAGACACACGGCGCAGTCGCCGTCGCCGCTTCCGCCGCCGCCGTGCCGCGTGACGGAAGAGAAGGCGAACGTCGGGAGAGAGTCGGCGACGGAAGACGAAGCGGTCTCCGGCGATATCCGATTGGCGGAGGAGAAGACTTCCGCGATTGACGGAGATGAACGGCGGAGGAAGCGGCTACGGTAACGGAGAAGGAAATAGAAGGCTAGGGAAACGGTAACGGCGACGGCGAGGACCGTTACGGTTATGAGAGTGACGTGTGATAGCGAAGAAAGGTGGTTGTTGGGTGGAGTGTGCGTGTATCCGACGACGTTGAGAGAAGAAAGGGAATTATTAGAAGAAGCCATTGACGGTTAATGGCAGTGATTTTGTGAGAGGAAATAATGGTGGCATGTAATGTAATGTGTTATTGTTACGTTTGGTTTGTGTTGGAGTGTAACGCAGAGAGAGAAAGAGGAGGTGTTGGTTGTGGTTGTAGTGGTAAAGTTGGTGAGTGGTGATGGCATTGGTATGGTTTGTGAGCAGGTTGTTTGGGAGGTTGTCTTGGAGGCCTTTCTGTCCTTGTCCTTTTCCCAAAATGTGGACACGTTCTATATTTGTTCATTTGCTTCTTCCATATGTTGCTTCCTCTTTTCTAACATTTTCTTCGGTTTTTCCTTCACTCTGTTGTCACATTTAAAGTTAATGCTCAATGTATAGGCTTTTATTTATTTATTTTTTATTTATAATATATTATTTTTAATTTTTATTTACTTAAATAACCTACTTCCCATTATATATATATATATATATATATATATATATATCAATTCACTGTGCATGATGAAAAATTGATTTATCACCAATCAATTTCTCAACTAAAAAAATTTCAAAATCTTGTATAGCTCTTTTGAAAAATCGGTTTCTCGGAAATTGATTTCTCAGTTGGGTTTATAGTTTTTTAAACTTTATTTTTTTAATTTTTTTTGTTTAACTTTTTAAAAAATTATTTAAATTATAATTGAAATTTTAAATATAAATATATTATTATTTTTAATTAATTTAATTATTTTAATTTTATTTAATATATATAGATATTTTAATTATTTCATTTTTCTTTAATAAATATAGCTATTTTAATATTTTTAATTAATTTAATAATTTATTTTTATATTATAGATATAGATATTTTAATATTTTAATTAATTAACTTTTATAACAATATTATTTTATAAATAATATATATTTATTTAATTTTTAAGAATTTTTGTATTATAAATATTATTAAGAATGATTATTATTAATTTAAAATAATGTTAATTTTAAATTATTAATGTAGAATCATAATTAACTTAAATATTTGATGTTAGCAATGAAATATTTTAAAAAATAACAATTTAAATTTACAACTGCATTAATAGAATTGAATAATTGCATTAAAACATGCCAAAATAACTGTAATAACATAAATTTGCAACAATCATAAATAAATGATATTAAAGGAAACACACACTACAAAAGAAATACATATTGAAATATAATTGAATACTATCAACCGGAAGTATGAGTTGTTCACTTTAAGGTTATTGATTTGAACTCCCTGAACAGTAAGGACATTTTTTCTTAGAGTAACCTGGATCTCTACAAATGGAACATCTTTTTGGCTATCTAGGTTCCTCCATATCCATTTTGGTGTGTATTCAAGATGATTTTGGATGACCTTTTTTGTTTCTGATCTTTTTTTGGATTGGGTAATGCTTGTGGTTCCCCACAATCTGGGCAATAAGATTCGTTGGGTAGTTCTCAAATAATTCTTTATACACATTGGAAACATATTCTAACGTATATATTGGATTTATATAAGGTATGTAATTGTGGTTAACATGCTTACACACAACAATGACATGCGAGCATGACATGTGTAACTTTTGAAATTTGTCACAATCACATTACTTTTCATCTAGTCTAACTGTGAAAGTTCTAGTTGATTGTCCATCCCTTGGATTAATCGTTTCTTGCACTTGTTGATCCTGTGGCAAGTGTACCAAAGTCAACTTGTAATAGTGATGAGTAAGGTCGTCTCCTTAGGGACTAGGTAGATTGATTAATTTTCAATTACTTTAGTAAAACAAAAAATAAATAAATATAATATATTCATACATGTTCAACATATGATTCATTAAACTCAAAGTTAACATTAATAAAACTTAAAACAAGTGACAAATATGCAAATAAGTATTAGAGAAATTCATATATGAGATGCTTGAGACTGGATTTTACCTACTACACCTCTTTGTAATCTTTATAAGCATACATATGTTAATTCCTCTTCTACAATATTATCTAGGATTATAATCACTCAATCCTAATTCCTTAGTAAAGAGATTCTAAGTTTTTCCCCTTAAATATCAATTCCTTGCATATTTAAATAAAGGAAAATCTGCATTAAGAAAATCCTTTAAAGACTAACGATTTTAGCTTTATTCCTAGCAACTTAAACATTAGGTGATTCATTTTAAATCATGATCTAGAAAACATTTTCTAATCGAGTTCTAAACCAAAGTTCCAAATACGAGTGATCAAAATGTAAAGGCATTAAGAACAAAAATGAATCACTAGTAAGTAGAACAGATCATAAAATATATGTGAAAATCAAGAGTTACATTAAGGTGCAAGAGGTTACATCCAATCCCAAAAAGAAAAGATTAGCTACTTATTTCCATGAGAGCCAACCAACAAAAGAAGAGAAAAAGAAGAATCTAGTAGAAATTGTCGTCGTTCCATTCTCAAAACATCGGAATCACCACCAAAATCTTCAACTTGGATTGTCTTTGAGGCTAGAGAGAGAGATTATGTTTTAGGTGTGTTGTTTCCTCCAAAGCTCCCCTATCTTCTATTTTTTTTGCCCCTTTTATATGTTATGATTTATAATAAGGGGTTATTTACTGTCACAAATTGGCTTAAGCTATTGGTGAATGACTCAAGCCCTTTTTTAAATACTTCACCATGAAGAAATTAAAATGGCTTAAGCCTTTTTGAAATAGCTTAAGCTTTTTTTAAATACTTCACTATGAAGAAATTAAAATGGTTTAAGCCTTTGTGAAATGGTTTAAGCCTTTTTTTTGGCAGATTGTAATCTTAAATTTCCCTGAAATGGCTTAAGCCCTTCTAATATAGCTTAAGCCTTGTTGAGTTAATAGAGATAAACATATTTTCTTCCATGAATCTTTTTGAACTTCAATTATTTTCTCTATCTTGATTTCTTTTCTCTTAACCTAAAAAGTAAAACCACCATAATTAACCAAAAAATTACTATAGTTTGATTGGATTGTATTTCTATAACATAATTTACATATTTGTATATAATATTCACATCCTTGGGCAATTTATAAGGGAAATGAAAGCATGCCAATTTTACACTATAGTATTCATGAAATTCAAGTAAAAATGACAACTAACAGCACTAGAAAATGTGTATTACACCGATCAAACTTAAGGAAATAGTGATTATTTGCCTTTGATTTTGTGTCTGTCATGACCTTATTTATTATTTTTGTATATACTTGTGTGGCTCTTAGTTTAACGTCGACTTCCTTCCCTTTTTGGATGAATAATGTATTACATCTCTTGTATGTTGACATCATAATTGCACATATTGGCAAATTTATGGTTTTCTAAGAATGAAGTTTATTGCCTCTGCCAAGTTAGTTGTCATGTGTCCCTATTGTCAGTCACTGTCCCATGCAAGAGTCCAATGATTTCTAGGAATAATGTTGAGCCAATCAATTACACATTCACTATTTGGTTCGCTTCTCAATATATTATAGTAGTAATTGAACCTAGGCTCTGTCATGCCATAAGTTGTGAATTTTAACAAAAATAATTCATCAATTAAATACCATTCAAATATAGTAAAATAAATGAAAATAAATATTTAATTACTCGTCAAAAATAAATTAAAAATAACTACATACCCATGTTGATGATTAGCTTTTTCCTTTCTACATTTTTGAAATGCCTCATGAAGTTTTGTGCGATGTGCCAAATGCAAAACACATGCACTGAATTTTCTGGTGTCCAACCACTATGTTGTCTTGAGTATACATTTTTAATTGACTCGTGCCTGTTTGAGATTAAGCAAAAGCCATCTTGAGTGCAAACATGTTTTTTGAGATAAAGCAGAAAGAAAGACCATGCTTCTCCTATTTCACCATCAACAATGGCAAAGACAATCCAAAAAATTTTGTTGTTACCATCCTGTGCCACGGCCACAAGGAAAGTTCCTTTATATTTTCTATACAAGAATGTCCCATCAACTTGAAAAATGGGATTGCAATATTTAAACCCATCGATACAAGGTTTAAAAGTCCAAAATACTCGATGGAATTGAACATAATCACGAACCAGTTCACCTTATTGGTTGTATAGTGGCCTTGTTTGCTTCTCAATAACAAATCCATTATATGTTTTCATGGAATTTAACAACCTAGGTAAATCATGGTATGATTGTTCCCAATTATAATGTAAGTCTTCAATCACTTTTTTCTTTGCCATCCATGCTTTTTTGATAAGAGATAGTATAACCTTCTGCATTTTTTATGTGGGCTATTAATGTTAGGATCGGTATTGATGGGTCACTCTCCACCAATGGAAGAACACTTTTTCTGATTAAGACATAGTCAAGGTTGACATGATCTTGTGTGATAATTGGGGAGGAACAAGAATGTTCATCTGATAGCCTTCAAATCTCCCATTTTTGGCTTTTGTTAATGAAAGTCGCTCTACACCTCCAACCACATTATTTTTGAACACACCTTTCAAAAATTTAACATTAGAGACGATTTCTCCGTCTTGTAATATAAACCTTTTTCGACATAGTACGTGCTTAAAACATGTTTGACATCTTCCTTTGTCTCGAAAGTCATGCCCTTAAAAAGGGTGTTAAAAGCATATTGAACGTCAACATGGTCAAATGTATGGCTATATTCAAGGTTGGTGAAATCTATCTACAGATCAACATTATACATGTGTGCAAGGAAACTGTATGTTTTTGAAGTTGTGCCCACTATTTGAGGTTGTCTGTTGTCATACATGTTACCATCATGTTCTTCATCTTGTTCGAGTCTTGCATCATCTTCATCCTCACTAAAAGGACCAATGTTTTCCGGAACTCCAATCTCAAGGATGCGGCCAAAGGATGCACGTGGCACCAACTCATTGAGGTTTGAGGAATTATAGTAGTTTTGAAAAAGGGTAGAAAGAAAGTGGATGAAAGAACTTGTTTATGCATGAAAATGGTTTTCTAGTGAATGTTGGGAATAATCTAAGGAAGGTTGTGACAAGTCTAATGTACAAGGGTAATAATTTGGTTGGTTATGTAAGGAAGGTACAACATTGGAAGTTGGAGCATTATTATTACCTTGTATGATATTTGCAAAGATTTTAGCAAAAGTAATAACTTTATGACTACAAATGAGTTGAATCACGCATTGCACATCTTCATCGTCATTAAGTTTCATAGCATGGTAATGAAGCACTCCTCCGCCTACCACTTATGCATGCCAAAAGTAAAGATCATGAATTGAATAATATTGGTCAAAATTAATTATTCTTTGAATTTTGTTTTTCAAAGCATCAAGTGTGATATGTGAATTAATTGAAAGAAAAAAAACATTGGGTCAGAGGTAAAGTAATTGATTCCTGACGCCCTATGATAAAGTGAATGACACCTTAACGTAAAACAATTGATTCCTGACGTCCTGTGATAAAGTCAATGACACATTCTTGATGCCTTGTGATAAAGACAATGACACCCTGACGTAAAACAATTGATTCTTGACGCCCTGTGATAAAGTTAATGACACTCTAACGTAAAACAATTAGTTCCTCATGCCTTGTGATAAAGTCAATGACACCCTCACGTAAAGCAATTGAGTTAATTTATTACAATAATATTCTTTTGCAATATTTTACTCTATATATGCACTACATACATTCATTGATTGTACAGACAAGAAAGATCTATCCTATTCATCTATTGCATTCCTCAATATCTTTGCTTTCATTCTTAAAAAATGTCAGCTTCATCTAAAACTATTCTATGGAAACAACACCTCCATAGAACGAAAGAAGCTCTTGATATGGTAAGGTACAATGTGTAATATTCCAAATTTCTTAGATAATGTTTAATTATAATTTTAATTGTTCTATTTATATTAATATACTTAGCAAATTGAATGAATCTAATTATATTATGGGATGATAAATTTTTATATCAGTATATTATTTCATTTTTCTAATATATATATATATATATATATATATATTATAAAAATTAGGTATACTTATAGATATATTGACTACGTGAACTAATTTAAATATATAGAGATATTGTGTTGTTTTCTATTTTTTTATATAATAATATGTAGATAAATTTGAAAGGAAATCTATTCATTATCTCAAATCTACTCTAAAGATTCTCGTATATCTATAAGTAACTAGAGAATTTAATGACTTGTAACTAAACTAAAATTTAGTTAAAAAATATAGTAAAAATCTAACAAATAAAATAATTGCACTGGCGCCTATAAATAGGCCTTACATGATCTAAATGAATCAAAGGAAGAAGTGGGAGATTTACTAGGACATGAGAATGAAAAAAAATGAGAACAGATTTACTTCTTGGAAGCAAAGCAAAACAAGAGAAGAAATAAAGATTTTGAGTGAAACTATTTCAAATATTAAGGTATAGGGAGGAGACTTTTATCTCTTTTAAATTTCTACATAATTTTAATTATCTATTTTATATTATTTTTATTTATATTTATTTGGTGAGGTGTTCCTAACTCCATCTTACTTGTGCAATGTATGTTAATTTTAGTTAATTAATGAGGTGTTTATAATTCATTTTATTTAATTATTTTCTATTAATCTTAACTATCATTTATACAGTTTAAATATATTTTTAACTTTATTATTTAGCTGCTATTATTTAATTATATATATATATACATACATACATACATACATATATATATATATTTATCTTTAAATAGTAGTAAATCTAAATTTTATTTTTTTAATAAATTATTAATTGGTTTGAATTAATTTGTAATGGGAAGTTTAACCTTAGGGGTTTAAATGAATAAATATTTAAGGTGAAATATCCTTATATTATTTGGTACCATGATTAAACTTATTTATCCTGACTAGTCACTACAAAAATAATTCAAATCCAACCATGAAGTAAAAATTTAAATTTGTGATTAGTAATGATATGCAAAAATTTATATATATTCTTAATTAATTAATCTTATTATTTGATAAATATTCTTACTCCTTTCTTTTGTGTTTCTTGTTTTCTTGTTCTTAATATATGTATGTATATTTTAAAATCTTAAGGAGATGGATCTACCAGTTAGACCTGGACCTTTTACTGCAGTTACTTTGGCTGTATTTTTCGGTACCAGTTGGACTGTAGATGCTATTGGAAATTTAGTGGCATTCCAAGGCATTGGGTTATCTTCCTTCATATTTTCACCAAATCAACAAGTTCTAATATATATTGATGGTCCCATGGTGGTCACATACTACCTACCCCCTTCTAACCATGTCAATCCTATAGTAAATCTATATCAACCCAAGATGTGAATTTGTTAGTATAATAAGAAGGAAAAATTTGTATTAAAATAAGACTTTTTCCTTCATCTAGATGTCATGTGAGTTATATATAAGTTTGATTAGGGGTGTAAGTGGATTGGGCTGGACCGAGTTTGGATAAACCCATTACCTGATCCAATAAAAAATTAATGGGTTGGGTTGGGTCAGATTTGTGTAATTTTTTTTAAAAATTCAATCCAACCCAACCCAATCATGAACAGGTTATATTAGGTTAGGTTAATCGGGTCAACATAATTATATTTATTTATTTTTTATAAAAATTTAAATATTTTAAAATAAATGTAAATCATTTGATACATTGTTGCAAATTCAATGTTATTAACCTATGAAGCAAACAATGATCCAAATTAAATTCTAAAATAAATTTATTAATTTGTTACATTATTATCAACTCAAAAAAATAACATTAATTAATACAAAATAAAATTTACTACTACTATTACTACTACTGCTGCTGCTGATACTACTACTACTATTACTATTACTGCTACTACTACTACTACTACTACTACTACTACTACTACTACTACTACTACTACTACTACTACTACTACTACTACTACTACTACTACTACTGCTGCTACTACTACTGCTTCTATTACTACTACTACTACTACTGCTACTACTATTGCTACTACTATGGTGTGGTTTCTTTACCTAGCATTGTTTCAAAATTTAAATTATAAATGATAAGAATTTTATAATAAAATTTGTATAGCAAATTTCAAATGTTGTAATAGCTATATAAATATTTCTCGACGAATAACTCGTAAAAAAATCTATTATTTTACAAAAATGAATCTTATAACTAAGATAATTAATTTGGTCTATTTATGAAATAAATATTAAATAATTAAGTCGAGAATTGTGAGAAAGACATTTCAAGTAAATGGTATTAGAGCAACGTTTCATGTGTAACTTGGGAAATGTGTTAACCATGTTTCTAATATACTAAGCTAACTTATAAAAATTTTAGATGGAAGGAAGGAGAAATAAAGAACTAATAGAGGTTGTGCAAGCTATTAAAGACATGGCTACAACTTTATAAAGAAATCAAAGACCAGAAGGACTTGATGAATCACAAGGATTGATTAAATTTAGGAGAAATAAACCTTTCTATTTTGACAGAGGATATAATCCTGAAAAAGCTGAATTATGGATTAACGAAATAGAAAAGATATTTCGAACCATGAATTTTCCTTATAGCCAAAAAGTGAATTATGTTGTGTTTATGTTAGTAGGAGAAGCAAAATACTGGTGGGATAACACAAAAAGGCTATTAGAAGGAGGAGTAATAATCATTACATGAGAAATCTTTAGAGTTAGATGTTTTGAAAAATATTTTCCTAATGATGTAAGAAGAGCCAAAGAAATAGAATTTATGCAACTAAAATAAAGGAACATGACAGTAGGAGAATATGCTTCTAAGTTTGAAGAATTGGGAAAATATTCTGCTTTCTTTTATCACCTTGATGAGAGAATGAAATGTATTAACTTTGAAAATGAACTTAGGCCTGAACTAAGAAAGGCGGTAGGAATATTAGAAATTTCTGATTTTCCTACACTTATCCACAAGTGTTGCTTTCTGGAAGGTTTTGAGTATAATAAGGATAATAAACCAAAATATTCTAGCCATCAGTTGAACAAGAAGAAAAATAATGAAGGAAAACCTTATGACCAACCTTAATGGAAATCCAAATCTTCTCAATTTTTAGGGAATTCTAGTAGACCTATAAATAGTTAGATTAAGTGTCTTAAGTGTGGATATGGACATTATGCTAAGGACTGTCATCTCAAAGGACCTATCCATTTCAAATATGGGAAACCTGGTCATATGTTCTTTGAGTGTGGACAACCAAGGACACATTCAAATGCCTCTGGACCCAAACCAAGGCCTACTACAACTAGGAGAGTTTATACCATGACTGGAACTGAAGCTGCTTAAAATAATAATTTAATACAAGGCACATGCTTCATTAGAGGAAAAACTTTGAATGTAATGTATGATTCAAGCGCAACTCATTCTTTCAACTCTAATGATTGTGTTCAACACTTTCAATTATTAGTTTCTTCTTTAGAAACTAATCTAATTATTTCAACCACTACAAATAAATCTGTGATTGCCAATAAAGTTTGTTTAGATTGTCCTCTTTTCATTGGTGATAGAAAATTTCTTCTAAATTTGATTTGTCTACCTTTATCACAATTAGATGTGATTTTCGGTATGGACTGGTTATCTTCCAATCATGTCTTTCTCAATTGTGCAGAAAAGTCTGTAATATTTTCTAATAAGGGCCTATCGATTTCATTTTCCAATCTAATAAAAAAGTTTTCATGGAGTAAACTTCAAGGATATTTATTATTATCTTCTATGGAAACAAAAGAGGAAGTTGATTTGAAAAGTATAGTAGTTGTTCAAAACTTTCCTGAAGTTTTTCCCAATGATATTCCTGGTTTACCACCTGATAGAGAGATTGAATTTTTAATTAATTTAATGCCTAGAACTGGACCAATCTCAATAGCACCTTATAGGATGTTACCTTTTAAACTAGCTGAGCTAAAGAAACAACTAGAAGGGTTGCTTGAAAAACAATTCATTCACCCTAGTGTATCACCTTAAGGGGCTTTTGTTTTGTTAGTTAAAAAGAAAGATGGAAGTTTTAGGTTGTGTGTGGACTATCGTCAATTAAATAAGTTCACTATAAAAAATAAATGTCCTCTTCCTAGGATAGATGACTTGATGGATCAACTGAGAGGAGCATATGTGTTTTCTAGGATACATTTAAGGTTAGGATACCACCAAATTAGAGTAAAAGTAGAAGACATACAAAAAATTGCATTTAAAACAAAATATGGTCATTATGAATATCAGGTAATGCCTTTTGGTGTGACTAATGCTCCTACAATGTTCATAGATTACATGAACAATATTTTTTGTCCATTTTTAGATCATTTTGTGGTGGTCTTTATAAATGATATTCTCATATATTTTTGAACTCATGAGGAGCGTGAAGAACACCTTCGAACTGTTCTTCAAATCTTGAAAGACAAATAACTGTATGCCAAACTTTCTAAGTGTGAATTTTGGTTAAAGGAAGTTAATTTTTTAGGACATGTGATTTTCAAACACGGAATATCCGTAGATCCATCCAAAGTGGAAGTAGTTCTACGATGGGAACCACCAAAGATGGTGACAGAAATTTATAGTTTTTTGGGTTTGGCAAGATATTATAGATGATTCACCGAAGGATTTTCTAAAATAGCCATGCCTTTAACTCAACTCACCAAGAAAGAAGAACCTTTTGAGTAGACAAAAAAACGTGACAATAGTTTCCAATAACTCAATAAAAGATTAACTACTTCACTAGTTTTAACATTACCAAATCCTGATGGAAAATTTGTCATATTTTGTGATGCCTAAAAAATGGGATTAGGGTGTGTTCTTATGCAAGATAGAATGGTAGTAGCATATGCTTCTAGGCAATTAAGAGCTCATGAAAAGAATTATCCAACCCATGACCTAGAACTAGCTGCCATTATTTTTGCACTTAAGATATGGAGACATTATGTGTATGGTGGTAAGTTTGATGTTTGTAGTCAAGGTTGTCAATATCGAGAGTTTACGTAATCTCGTGGAGGCTGTGTAAACTCGTATCGTAGACTCGTGTCGTAAACTCGTAAGAGTTTACTTAATATAAAAAAATATGTTAAAAATACCTAAAAATAACATAATAATTATCATTTAACTTCATATTAAAGCAAAATAGTAAATTGTAGTAAATAAAAAATAAAATGACAGCAAATAAAAAATTAAGAAAAATCTAATATATTAAATAGAGAATAAAAATATATTAGATAGAGATTAAAAAAGGAGAAAGAACATGGTAATGCAACTCGCGAAGAGCACAACGCTACTCGACTTAATGTCTGCGCGAAGAATGACGAGTGCGGCTGCGAGCATTGACAGTGAGTGACTGCGACTCTCGAAGAACGACGCATAGAGGAGGAACGATGTGCAGAGGAAAAGCGGCACGAGCAGCGCAGATCGAAACGATGCATAGAGGAGGCACAGCGTGGCACGGGTCGGAATGACACACGGAGGAGCAGCAGCACGACGTAGATCCGCACAAATTGAAATGATGCACAAAGGAGCAGCAGCACGACGCAGATCCAAACAACACTCGAAGGAGTAGCAATCTGATGGAGAAAGAAGTGCGGAGGAGAAGGAGACAACGTACGAAGGTGAGAAAAAAAGAATGAACGACGAGGGTTTCTACCCTTAGGGTTTCGGGGTTTGGTAAACTCACGGATCTCGTTGTAAACTCGTGATTTCATGCAAGATTACTCGAGTTTAGTCGAGTTTACTCAAAAACGAGTTTACCTCCGAGTTGTCTCGTTTTGCTTCAATAAACTCGTAATCTCGGACAATATTACGAGTTGTAAATCGAGATTGTCAGCCATGTTTGTAGTGATCATAAAAGTTTAAAATATTTGTTTGATCAAAAGGAATTAAATATCAGACAAAGAAGGTGGATGAAATTGTTAAAAGATTATGATTTTGAATTGGATTATCATTCAAGAAAAGCCAATATTGTGGCTGACGCATTGAGTAGAAAATCTTTACATATCTCTTCCTTAATGATTCATGAGATGAACTTAATAGAAAAATTTATAGATATGAGTTTGTGAGTTGTAGTAAGTCATGATAAAATACAATTGCATACAGTACAGATTACTAGTGACTTACATAGACAAATTTGCAAGGCTCAAATGATTGATGAATTAATTCAAAAGAAAAAGATATTGCTGGGACAAAAAGATGGAGAAAGGTTTAGCATAGATCAGGAGGGAGTTTTAAGATTTAATGATAAAGCATATGTGCCTAAAGATTTAGAAATTAAGAAAATAATCTTAGGTGAGACATATAAGAGCAAGTTGAGTATACACTCTAGGGCAACAAAAATGTATCTGGATCTTAAAAAAATATTTTGGTGGCTTAAAATGAAAAAGGAAGTAGCACAATATGTAGCTACATGTTTGATTTGTTAGAAGGTCAAAATAGAATACCAAAAAGCCAACAAGAATGTTATAATCCTTAGACATACTTGAATGGAAATGGGACAGTATAGTGATGGATTTTGTAGTTGGATTACCACAAACAATGCATAAATTTGATTCCATATGGGTTATCGTGGATACACTAATAAAATATGCTCACTTCTTGCCCATTAACATTAGGTATTCATTAGAGAAATTGACCGAATTATACATTCGGAAAATTGTAAGGTTGCATGGTGTTCAATATAGTATAATATCTGATAGAGACCTTAAGTTTGCTTCTAGATTTTGGGGATGTTTACATCAAACTTTAGGAATTAAGCTCCATCTTAGCTTCGCCTATCATTCTCAAATAGATGGACAATCAGAAAGAGCCATACAATCCTTAGAAGATTTGTTGAGAGCTTGTGTGCTAGAGGATTTTGGTAGTTGGCATCAGTATTTGCCTCTTATTGATTCACTTATAACAACAGTTTCCATTCTAGAATAGGTATTGTCGCAACCCGAATTTTTCCGAGTCTCATCAATTAAGGAATGCCCGAACACCAGACTAATCCTTAATTAATGGTTTTGAAAAATGAGTTCATGGAGTCGCCACCAATGTTTTACTCAAAACATTGGAAAAGAAAAGGTTTTTAAAAATTCAATAATGGCCTTGATAACCAGAATTGGGTTCGGGGGTCGGTTACGTGTAGGGAAGGTATTAAGCACCCCTACAACGCCCTTAATTGGTACCCTATGATGAAGTTAGCATTATAAATTATAATAATAAAAATATTAAATCCCCTTTTTATTAATGATTATTTACATGCTTGAAATTTAAATTATACAATTAACCCTAAAATGTCTACATGATTATTTTTATTATAACTATTTATTATAGAGAAGAAATAAATAAAAAAGGGAGAAAGAGATTAACTGAAATACCTTTTGAATGAGCTCTATTGAATCTTCAAAATAGGAAGATTTTAGGTGCTTTGTGGCAACCTTTCACACTACAATGCCTCACAAAATCTCAAGAAATACAAAAGAGAGAGGGAGAGAGAAAAAGAGAGAAATTTCGTACTCTAAGGAGTCTGGACGAAATTTTGGTGTCCTGAAAAATGAGCCCCAACTGTTTATTTATAGACTTTAAAAAGGGTCCAGAACGGCCCGTTCCGAAATCGGAACGGCCCGTTCTGGATATGGCCGTTGTGGGTTAAATTGGTAACTGGAACGACCCATTCTGAAATTGGAACGGTCCGTTCCAGAGACACAATTTGCACACACTTGGCTATACTGGAACGGCCGTTCCAAAAAGGGGTTTTTAGGCCTTTTCCTTAACTTGGAACGGCCCGTTCCAGTAAAAGTTTTAAGACCCTTTTTATAAGCTTGGTACGGCCTTGGAACGGCCCGTTCCAATTTTGGGTTTTTGGCCTTTTTTAGAAACCTGGAACGGCCCGTTCCAAATTGGGAACGGCCCGTTCCGGTTTTGGAACAGTCTGTTCCAGTCTTTTAAAATCCGCTTGTTTGGGCTTTTGGGCCCTCTAAAGTCCCGTCCCGTTGTTTGCGTGCCCCCCGGACGAAATTGGGTGTTTACAGCTACCCCTCTTTACTTGTCCTTTGGAATAGTAACATGTTGTTTTTCCAAAGGCAAGTAAAGACAGACATTTCGTTCGGGTCTTCTCTTCGTCTCTTTGGTGTTGGTGCTTCTGCGCTGTTTCCCTTAGATAGGTGCATTTGTTCGTATCCTCACCCTTTAGAGCAGTTGTGTACTCTATTGGGTAACAAGGATGACAAAATGTACACCTGGTCTTCAGTCTTTGAGTAGAAGCTCCATTGTCTCTCTTGTGATAATCTTCCTTTATTTGTTGCTTGTTGAAGAGGGAGTATATTATGAGCTCAGCCTCTCCAGGCTGGAGTGATATTTAGGGCTTCAGCTGGCCCATTGATGGAAGCTCGACGGTAATCCCAATTTTGACTTCGAGGAACTCGGTGGTACCCTCGTTGTCGTTCACTGATTTGAGAGGCTCGACGGCGGCTCTCAACCAAGTTGGGCTGATTTTAAGGCTTCAACCGACCTAGATGGGAGCTCGACGACATCCCAGTCTCGACTTCGAGGAACTTGGCAGTACCCTCGTTGTCGTTCATTGATTTGAACGGCTCGATGGCGGCTCTCGATCAAGCTTGGCTGATTTTAAGGCTTCAACCGACCTATGGTGGGAGCCCGTTGGCATCCCGGTTTCAACTTCGAGGAACTCGGTGGTACCCTCGTTGTCATTCATTGATTTGAGCGGCTCGATGGTGGCTCTCGATCAAGCTTGGCTGATTTTAAGGCTTCAACCGGCCTTCGGTGGGAACTCGGCGGCATCCCAGTTTTGACTTCAAGGAACTCCGCGGTACCCTCGTTGTCATTCATTGATTTGAGCGGCTCGACGGCGGCTCTCGACTTGGATGGTTGTTGATATCCTTTGAAGGAGAACCTTTGAAATCTTGGGTGGATACTTGATGGTGATTCTTTTTTATTTGAGGTACTCGATGGTACCCTCGCCGGGCAAACTTATCAAAGGAGAATCAAGAGAGCCTTTGACAAGAAAGCCCAACCACGACCATTTGAAGAGGGGGATCTAGTACTCAGGAAGCTTCAATCAGCACAGAAGGATAATATAGCAAAATGGTCACCAAACTCTGAAGGCCCATACGTGGTCAAGCGAGCCTTTTTTGGAGGAGCATTAATCCTCACCAACAACATGGATGGTGAAGAACTCGCTTACCTAGTAAACTCTGATGCTATGAAGAAGTTTTACGCTTAAGCGCAAAAAAAAAACAAAAAAAAGGGCATTAAAGCAAGACAGATGGACGACCTAGAAACCCCATCAATCCTCTGTAGAAGTCAAGTAATTACCTGAAGCGGCACTGATCAGACGACTAGGAGGATGCTAAGTGTCATTTCTTAAATCCATGATCGCTCAAGCCTAGACATCAGCCAACCTCGGCCAGCTTTTCTCTTTTAAACCTTCTTTTGTAACCCTCCTCAAAATTTTTTGATTTGCAATAAAATACCATTCTTCTCATTTCTTTTAACCTTTATCTTTAAACGACGTGTTTTGGTATTAAAAGGAAAAATCGAAACAACCCGGTAAAAAATAGTTAAATAAACGAGGAAATCCTATAGAGCCCCGTAAAGTAAGCAAAAGTCAATGCGAAGCTTAAAAAAAAAAAGACTAAAGGGTTAAAGGGAACCCACCTCATACCAATAGATTTCAAAAAAAGCCTAAACGTGTATGTATGGCATACAGAAAAGCACGAACTTGAAATAAATAACCTTTCCCATCCAAAGGGAATTATCCAAAAGGGTAGTAGGCTACAAGCATTTTCAGTCCATGCATGCATCATGAATAAAATCCCTAAAGAAAGCATTCAAGAAGGGAGCCACGTGCGACGGGGCAAAATTCTCCCTTTACAACAAAGATCATACAAGGTCAAGCAAGTCCCTTACAATGACCAGCCATAGAAAGAAAAAGCTAAAATACCCGGACAGAGTCCACCCTAGAGTGGCTTCAATATAATACTCATCAGCACAGCAAGCGCCTGGAGAGGCATCACAATACTTACATGGCAGGGACAACACTAGAATCCCTGTCATTCATCTATTTCTCTGCCCACTAACATAGAGGCATATCAAACATCTCTTGTCCATCCACCTAGGGGCAGTCTCTCATCCAACAAAACCAACGAGACACCAACGAGGAGACACTACCAGAATCCTTAAGAACAACAAAGAGGGTTGCTAGACCCTAAAACTAGCACTTGGCCGGGTGAAGCCATAAAATGTAGTCCAACCTAGAGAGGCTGGGCTACAAAAATACTACAACAACAGAGAGGGTTGCTAGACCCTAAACTAGCATTGGGCCCGCTGAAGCCTTAAAATGTCAGTGCAGCCTAGAGAGGCTGAGCTACAAAAATAATACAACAACAGAGAGGGTTACTAGACCCTAAAACTAGCATTGGGCCGGTTGAAGCCTTAAAATGTCAGTTCAGCCTAGAGAGGCGAGCTACGAAAATACTACAACAACAGAGAGGGTTGCTAGACCCTAAAACTATCATTGGGCCAGCTGAAGCCTTAAAATGTCAATCTAGCCTAGAGAGGCTAAGCTACAAAAATACTACAACAATAGAGAGGGTTGTTAGACCCTAAAACTAGAATTAGGCTGGTTGAAGCCTTAAAATGTCAGTCCAACCTAGAAAGGCTGAGCTATGAAAATACTACAACAACAGAGAGGGTTGCTAGACCTTAAAACTAGCATTGGACCAGTTGAAGCCTTAAAATGTCAGTCCAACCTGGAGAGGCTGAGTTACAAAAACACTACAACAATAGAGAGGGTTGTTAGACCCTAAAACTAGCATTGGGCTGGCTGTAGCCTTAAAATGTCAATCCAGCCTAGAGAGGCTGAGCTACGAAAATACTACAACAATAGAGAGGGTTGCTAGACCCTAAAACTAGCATTGGGCCGGCTGAAGCCCTAAATGTCAGTCTAGCCTAGAGTAGCTGAGCTCAGAATATACTCCTTCTTCAACAAGCTATAACAAAGAGGGTTGCTAGACCAACGAGGAGACACTATCAGAATCCTCAAGAACAACAAAGAGGTTTGCTAGACCCTAAAACTAGCACTTGGCCAACTGAAGCCATAAAATGTTAGTCCAACCTGGAGAGGCTGAGCTACAAAAATACTACAACAACTGAGAGGGTTGCTAGACCCTAAAACTAGCATTGGGCTTGTTGAAGCCTTAAAATGTCAGTGCAGCCTGGAGAGGTCGAGCTACAAAAATACTACAACAATAGAGAGGGTTGTTAGACCCTAAAACTAGAATTGGGCTGGCTGAAGCCTTAAAATGTCAGTCCAGCATGGAAAGGCTGAGCTATGAAAATACTACAACAACAGAGAGGGTTGCTAGACCCTAAAACTAGCATTGGGCCTGCTGACGCCCTAAATGTCAGTCCAGCCTGGAGTGGCTGAGCTCAGAATATACTCCCTCTTCAACAAGCTACAACAAGGAGGGTTGCTAGACCAACAAGGAGACACTATCAGAATCCTCAAGAACAACAAAGAGGGTTTCTAGACCCTAAAACTAGCACTCGGTCGTTTGAAGCCATAAAATGTTAGTCCAACCTGGAGAGGCTAAGCTACAAAAATACTACAACAATAGAGAGGGTTGCTAGACCCTAAAACTAGCATTGGGCCATTTGAAGCCTTAAAATGTCAGTGCAGCTTGGAGAGGCTGAGCTACAAAAATACTACAACAATAGAGAGGGTTGTTAGACTTGTAGACACCCAATTTCGTCCGGGGAGCATACAAACAACGGGACAGAACTTTAGAGGGCCTAGAAGCCCAAAACAAGCTGATTGTAGAAGACTGGAACGGGCTGTTCCAAAACCGGAACGGGCCATTCCCAATTTGGAACGGGCCGTTCCAAACTCCTCAAAAAAGGGGTAAAAGCTTAACTGGAACGGGAACGGGCCGTTCTTAAACCGGAACGGGCCGTTCTTAAATTTGGAACGGGACGTTCCAAGGCCGTTCCGGTCTAAGTAATCACGTGTTATTCTCACTACTGGAATGGGCCGTTCCGATTTTGGAACGGGCCGTTCCAGTATACGAATTTTACACTCAATGGCCAGATCCAGAACGGGCCGTTCCTATTTTGGAACGGGCTGTTCTGGACCCCTTTTAAAGTCTATAAATAGACAGCTGGGGCTCATTTCTCAGGACTCCGAAATTTCGTCCAGACTTCCTATAGCTCGAAATTTCTCTCTTTTTCTCTCTTCCCCTCTCTTTTTGTATTTCTTGAGATTTTTGTGAGGCATTGTAGTGTGAAGGGTTGCCAAAAAGCACCCAAATCTCCATCTTTGAAGATTAATAGAGCTCGTTCAAGAGGTATTTTAATCAATTTTCTTCTCTCTATTTTATTTCTTACATTTGATAAATATTGTTTATAATAAGAGCAATCATGTAGATATTTTAGAGTCAATTGTTTAATTTAAATTTTAAATCATGTAAATAATCATCAATAAAAGGGGATATAATATTTAATTTATTATTTCTTATCGCATTAACTTCATCATAGGGTACCGATTTAGGGCGTTGTAAGGGTGCTTAATACCTTCCTTACACGTAACCGACCCCC